>CM067316.1:15007156-15100543 GCA_034231615.1 Meghimatium bilineatum | reverse complement strand
ATATAATATATATATATATATATATATATATATATATATATATATATATATATATATATATATATTGAACGACCGGACCTGTCAAGCGCTTGACAAACGCTATATATATATATATATATATTTATATATATATATATATATATATATATAAATATATATATATATATATATAGCGTTTGTCAAGCGCTTGACAGGTCCGGTCGTTCGAGAAGCACGATTTAATGGCAGTGACTTGAATATCTTGAATAAAAGTACAAACCAAATTTGATGAACATCATTTCATTGTTAAAGTCTGAAAGGTTCTTCATGACAAGGTTGAAATATTAATTCCATAAAATAAAAGTTTGGTACACGTCTGAAATTTGGTGTCCACCATTAGTACTGCAATTATGTTGTGTTTTTTATGAACAGTATATATATATATATATATATATATATATATATATATATATATATATATATATATATATATATATAGTCCTATTTATATATATATAATCTATATATATATATATAGATAGATAGATTTTAGACACCCTATATATATATATTTATATAGGGTGTCTAAAATCTAAGACAGGGCAGGTATTAATGGGAATAGATCACATAGTACAGAGATGGTCAGAATATATCAAAGAACGATATGATAACAATAGACCAGAAATAAACATACAAGATGACGGCGAGGGTCCATCAATACTCACAGCAGAAGTAAGGGAGGCACTAAGACACATGAAGTATAGCTAAGCCCCAGGTCCAGACAATATCACATTAGAAGAATTAGCAGCTTTAGATGACTTTGGAGTTGAAATAATCACAAAATTGCTGAATGACATATATAACAGCGGAAACATACCCGATGTCTTAATGAGGTCCATATTTATAGCCTTACCTAAGAAACCAGGGACCACCGAATGTTAAGAACACCGTACAATCAGCCTCATTAGCCAATAACAATAACACTTCTCAGAATCATCATGAAGAGAGTGAGCAACAAAATACAATCAGAAATAAGTCCAGAACAATGTGGCTTTGTAGAAGGCAAAGGCACCAACAATGCTATTTATATATTGAGAACACTAATAGAGAGGTCTATAGAGGTAAAACAGATCCGTACCTCTATTTTATAGACTACACTAAAGCTTTTGACAAAGTTAAACATAGCGAAATTATACACATGCTAGAGTATCTGAACATTGACAGCAAGGATTTAAGAATAATCAAGAATATGTACTGGCAACAAACAGCAGCAATAAGAGTAGGAAATCAATTTGGCCCTTTTTAACAAATAAAACAAGGAGTCAAACAGGGATGCGTGCTTTCACCAGACCTGTTCTCTTTATACAGTGAAAACATATTGCGTGCAATAGTAGATATCCAAGCAATATCAGTGGGAGGACATAACATAAATAATTTGAGATATGCGGATGACACTGTTCTGATTGCAAAAAGTGAGGAAGAACTTCAAGATTTAATTAATGTAGTAGTCACAGAAAGTAAAGAGAAAGGCCTCTTCCTAAATATCAAGAAAACAGAAGTAATGGTTATTTCAAAGAAAAAAAATAACACATTACAAGATCAAAGTGAAGGATATAGTTTTAAAACAGGTCCACCAATTCAAATATCTAGGTACAATGATTACAGCAGATGGAAGAAGTTTAACAGAAATAAGATGCAGAATAGGACAGGCAAAAACAACATTCAGAAAAATGAAAAATATACAGTGTAATATGACCTTGTCATTAGACGTGAGAAAAAGAGTTCTGCAGTACTATATAACTCATATACTAACATATTGGTGCGAGTCTTGGACAATAAACAAACTGGAAAGTGGGAGATTAGAGGCAACACAGATGTGGTTCTACAGAAGAATGCTGAGAATACCATGGACTGCCAGAAAAACTAATGTAGAGGTGTTGAAAGAGTCAAATGCGAAACAGACCTTAATCAACAATATAAGAAAAAGGCAATCTTCTTTTTTTGACCACTTCATGAGACACGCAGGTTTAGAGAACATAGTCACAACAGGCAAGATTGAAGGCACCAGAGACAGAGGGCGACAACGTGAGAAAATATTAGACAGTTTGACAACCTGGCACGGCAAGGAAACAACAACGACTGATACATAATACTGGAGACAGAGAGCTGTGGAGAGCCATGACCGCCTACGCCACCCGGCATTGCACATGATGATTATGATGATATATAGTCCAGCTCTGTGGCGGGACGGTACAGAACGCGTATGTATCGGCCAAGGTACCGAGTTCAGTCTCCGCCACATGCAGATGTTTGTTGTTGTTGTAATAGTCTCGATTGGTCCGCTCTCAGTGACTTGAGTACACAGTTTGAATGTCGAAGACAAAAATGTCGAGACAAGGATTATTGCAAGAGCAACGACCATCCCGTAAAAGGGCCAACAGATAGTTCCGTGATGGTACGTGATGATTCGTACAACTGTACACATCTATATTGTCAGTACACAGTTTGAATTTCTTCACAAAATCGAATCTTTTTTTCTTTAAAGATACAGTTAATCAAGTACGGAAAAACAAGTTTATTCGAGTTGCCAGGCGATTCGGTTTCGTTAGAACGGACTGGTTCAATTCCGATTATTTTCAAGAATTTTAAATTTAACTTCCTGATTCCTACTGGAATTTATTTGTATAAACAATTATTTGAAGCAAAATCGTACTGTCTATATGTTATTTATGTTTACGAGAAAACCTATTGACCCTTGTACGAATACGGATGTTATATTTTTGTGTTACTGAAGATACTTGTACGGGATGGTCGTTGTTGTTACAATAGTCTTTGTCTCGATTGGTTCGTTCTCAGTCGCTTGAGTATACAGTTTGAATGTTTGACAAAATCACATTTTTGTTCTGGAGATGTGGTTAGTCAAGTATGAAAAAATCCGTTTACTCTAGTTGCCAAGCGATTCCGTGCCGTTCGAACGTACTGGTTCAATTCCCGTTAGTCTCAAGAATTTATATAGTTACTAAACACTATAAAGTTACTGTGCACTATAAAGTTGCTGTACACTGAATTTAACATAAAGTGAGTGCATATGCTCAATATGACGTCATTGAAAGTTATTTAGTATTTCCATGGTCCAGTTAAACTATCAGTTTGCTATTAGCTACAAAATTAACGTATTCACTGTCCAAGAAATAACTCTGTTGTGTTAGGAACCACTTACCCAATACTAGTTTGAGATACACTGCATTGTTTTTGTTTGGAAATGTTATGGAGTCTATAACGTCACACAGATCTACACAAAATACTCATAATTCAGGTGAGGTAGTGTTATCAGGAAATGCAAATCAGTGCACAGAGACATTATAGACACTCTGTTCTTGTAAACAAAACATCCCGGACCTATTTGAAAATCGTAACCTCGTGATTACAATACAAATGGTTTAATGACTTCGCCACAAAGAGCTTCAAACAAGTTTTGGAAAAAAACGATAAAATCTTAGCATTGTTCATGAAGATTTTGAACAACATGCGACATTCGCCTGTGATGTTATGGGCTGGCGCAAGATAACAAGATAGCAAGAACAGAAAATGTAAACAAAAATTGCACCAAATTCGCTTATAATAATAACAACAATAATAATGATAACAATAATCAAAAATTACATGATGTAATTGAATCAGTTACCGAAGTTCGTGAAATGCCGAGTGCCTGCTTCTGTCAAACAATTAACGTTTCTGTTTGAAGTTCAAGACAAAACAGTCTCCCAGAGAAACCTCTCGATAAGTGCTCAGCGTACTACGCCTTAGTTTAACCACTTCTGTCACGCGGATAATTAACGGGTTAATTTGATAGATATTTCCGGCTGTAATGGTTACATAGTAACGATTCGTGTGTTACGGATTGCAGTTTTCTTCAGCAAGAGCAGTATTGATTACTTTTGTTCCTTGTTAATATCAATTATTGTGTGACCTTTAAAATCTAAAAATAGCAGCATGTGCAGTTTTCCTCAACCTTTATCGACTCCTGACCCTCATCCCCTATTTGCTACATATTTTCTGTCATCACCGCCCTCCTCATTTCTACAAAAAAGTCAATCCTATCATTGTCCACGGCTGACAGTGATAAAACAAATTACTCGCACACATTCGAAATGTGGTCATTATTTTCTACATTTGCTCTGAATACCTTTGAAGGTTTAGTATTCTCATATCTCGTCTATGAAGTATTGAATACGAAAGATAATAAAGCCACCCTTAAATAAAGTTTATTTTCTCTAATTTCAATAGCTGCTTTATGCACACTTCTTCTCTTGCTCTCATTTTTATATCCGTTTTCTAGATCTCTCCATACCACACAAATGTGAATTTAAACTGGAAGTATGAAAAGACTACTCTCTTTGAAGATTTGACTGCATCAATGACATCACAGAATTGGACGAGGAATCTCGACACATATAAAAATGTATGTATAAAATAACAGAATATTAAAGTAAAAATGATAAAAACGAAGAATTTAGAATGTCAGTATTTTCAGTCAAAATTATTGTGAGGGTTTTTAAAATGCTGGCGTCTGATTCGTTACAAATTGATGAAATATTTGAAGATAAAAGTAGTAATCTGTGAGATCATAGGAAAAGAAATGACCGGATACATTTATACAAATTGAACGAAAATGTTCGACTTTTTGAAGATGCTGGAACATTTTAAAGTATTTACTGTACAAATATAGGAATGCGATAAGACATAAGTCTTGGTTTCTCTGACCACGTATACCAGGTGAAAAATAAAGTCAGGAAATGTCTGAGTGCAATCAGGGTAATGTCTGCAGCAAACTATGAGCAACGCAATTTTTTTCTTGCAATAATGTCTGGTCCTTTCAGTTATCGAATACTCTCTGGCGATCCAAACTCTCAGCTGTTTGTAATTGCAAAAACTGGAGAGTGCAGAACGAGACAATGCGCATCATGCTTGGATGCACTAAAGACACAAGACGATAGTTTACCTTCTTGATTTATTCAACCATGTAAGATAAGACATGGGTTTATCCAGCGCTTGCTTTCCTTTGAGTTAGTACAGACATAAATATCCTCTGCACGGAGAAATTAGAGCTAAGGAGAGCAGTTAAAAATAGAACAATCTTGCATAGGTCAAGCATAGGATATTTTTCTAAATGTATGTCCGCCCGATGTCATTGATACTGATGCAGAAGGGGAGACAGTGCTATCAGAAGTATGCAGTGCTTATTCAGTACACATCAGCATGTCAGCTACAGAGCGTGTCAGCTACAGAGCGTGTCAGCTACAGAGCGTGTCAGCTACAGAACGTGTCAGCTACAAAACGTGTCAGCTACAGAACGTGTCAGCTACAGAACGTGTCAGCTACAGAGCGTGCCAGCTACAGAACGTGTCAGCTACAGAACGTGTCAGCTACAGAACGTGTCAGCTACAGAGCGTGCCAGCTACAGAAACCCTTGAGTGATATGAATTTGTCTGAGGGAGACATAGCAATGTTATAAAGATAGTTCTGTTGTTCGGGATGTGCGCAGCTTGAGGAGGTTAACGGAAAAGATAATTGTGAGTGAACACACTGTGCATTTTCTATTATAAGTACCATGGCTAAGGAGATCGTATCGATAACCTGGGCACGTGTGTGGTTAGAGTTTAAAACCTATACTCAAGTATGCTCTCTCAGTGTCACAATGAGCATGCTAAGAAAGATTGAGAATGGATGGGCAAGCAGGCAGAGGTTGAAGACGGTGAAATGACCTTATCTGGCAATAGTCAATTTCACATTTGTGCCTGGACATGCCGGTTCCAAGGAAATAAACGCGCAGACATGCATGATGATAAGGCGATCATGGGGACTGGACAAGCAATAAACCGAGTTGACGTTCTCAATGTTCTTAGGGATATAGGGCGATATACTATTGTATAAAACGCTTGTGAGTCTGCAACTCTGAGAAGACTGCAGGAATATCAAGTCGAGAGGGGCGTGGTATTTGAACATCTCTGAGTGTTGGAGTATTTGAACATCGCGCGTGTTGGAGTATTTGAACATCGCGAGTGTTGAAGTATTTGAACATCTCTGAGAGTTAGAGTATTTGAACATCGCTGAGTGTTGGAGTATTTGAACATCTCTGAGTGTTGGAGTATTTGAACATCGCGAGTGTTGAAGTATTTGAACATCTCTGAGTGTTGGAGTATTTGAACATCGCGAGTGTTGAAGTATTTGAACATCGCTGAGTGTTGGAGTATTTGAACATCGCGAGTGTTGAAGTATTTGAACATCGCTGAGTGTTGGAGTATTTGAACATCTCTGAGTGTTGGAGTATTTGAACATCTCTGAGTGTTCGAGTCTTTGAACATCGCTGAGTGTTCGAGTCTTTGAACACAACGAGTGTTGGTGTCTTCTAAAATTGTTGAACACCGCTGAGAGTTGAGAATTTCCTGAGTTTAAAATAACACTCCGAATAAACACCCTAACAAAGCACTCTTCAAGTTACGCAGAAATGTAGACACACAATGGTCTCGTGTCTCTCAACTATCGAGGAATAGAACAGATCAAACAAAGAAAGAAAAACGCAATCTAAACAAACAAACCAAAACATTACAACATATTATCGTTGTCATTTAAACACAGTGATGGACAATAACAGTCGTTTTTCTAGAAACCAAGATTCGACAATAGCATAAGACAAATCCATGTAAAATGTCAGACACATGAGCTCACACAAAAATACAAACACAAATAATACTATAACCCCATACACATATAAATAAACAAAATATCAACCCACACAAGAATACGGAAGAGAAACAGACAGGAGTCAATACTGGTAGAACTAATCAAGATTAACGGAGGTATGACACATCCGACATAGAAATGATAGAATCATTGTTAAAAAAATATATAATTTCGGCAGAGACAGGAAATATTCACAATATTTGTGATTTTAATGTAAACTAAAGTTGTATTACTATAACCACCACTACTATTTCCACTACAATTATCACTGCTACAATTAATGTGCGAACGTTTCTGAGTGAAATGCCATTAACTCGCAGTTTCCGTGTATTCTGAACATGATATAAAGACGGACGGACGGACCGACAGATAAGACAGACATACAGACAGACAGACTTTTAGATGATATACAAACTAGCAGAGCTAATGAAATTGTTAGTTATATTGAAATACAAAGAGTTAATACTAGTTTTTTTCATATCTCTATGAACGGTGAGACGATTACGGAACTAACGATAAACAAAAATACGTGGAGAGATGCTAAAACAATTAGATTATTACCAGTATCTTGAGCAAATGATGACACATATTGGTAGATGTGAAATGGAAGTTAGAATTAGAAAAGAAATGGCTAAAAGTACTTTCAATGGCATAATAAAATGACCAACAAAGCATCACAATAAATAAACTAATTAAGGATACTTAAATGCCACATCTACTCTGTAAATTAACGTTGGAGACATGAGAATAAAGGAATATTTTTTGAGACCAACGGGTATTGAACTAGGTCGCTCTAGCAGCACCGAATCGCCTTGCTACTCATGTAAAAAGGGTTTTCCGTACTTGAGTAATCGCATCCCCAAAACAGATGCCGTTTTGTCAAGACATTCAAACTGTGTACACAAGTCACTGAGGACGGACCTGTCGAGACAAGGACTATTACAACAACAGCGAACATCCCGTTCAAGTATTAAAGTATCCTCAGGAACACAAACATAGAGTATCCGTATTCGTAACTAAGGGACACTATGCTTACTTGGTAAACATAAATAACATAGTGACAGTACGATTTTGCTTAAAATAATATCTGACATCTGCTCAGTGTCCGTGTTTCCTAAAGTGGACATATGACTTTCCTCTCTTGGTGCCACAGAGACTTGAAGGGGGCTCCAGTCTGTCAGTCAGTTCCTCTTTTTCCAAGTTAGACACATATGGCGGATGTCATAGTTCTTCATTCCTGTCGGTCAGTTGCTAGGAATTGGAGGTCTTGTGCATTTATGCTTGTTGATTTTAATGCATTCATAAATGGTCTTCTGAGTGTTGTTTTTGGTCTTCTCTGTTTTCCTTTCCCGTCTGGTGTCCACATGGAGACTTGTCGTGGAATTCTTTCTTCCTTCATTCTAAGTACGTGGCCGATGTATGTCTAGCGGCGTTTTCTGATGATGTTCGTCACGTATTCTTGTTTTGTCTCCTCTCTTAGTATGTCGTTTGATTTGAAGTCTTTCCAATTAGTATTTGTGATTTTTCTGAGGCATATATTCGCGAAGGCAAATAAATTATTATCCATTATTGCGGTAGATTTCCAAATTTCACATCCATATGTCAATGATGGAATCACACTTGCATTGAATAGTCGCAGTTTGATGTGTTTACTTGCGATCTTCGATCTCCAGATGTTTGAGAGTTTGTTAAAGGTGTTGGAGGCGAGAGCGATTCGAGTCTTGATTTCGGAGTTGGTATCCCCGTCTGCTGTTATCTTGCTTCCCAAATATACGAAATTTGAAACGTTGTCTAGTATATTATCACCTAGTTTAATTGATTCTGCCAGGTCGGTAAAGTTCATGATTTTCGTTTTATGTGTGTTTTTATTTGAAGGCCTATCTGTTGTGCCAAAAAAATTTGAATCTTTCTGTTTTTTTCTTGGAGATCTTGGTTAATTAAACTCAGGAGAGCAATATCATTTGCGAAGGTTAGATATTCAATGGTATTGTTGTTTACCCATTTGATTCCTAGCTGTTTTTGGTTTGTGCATTTCCTCATCACCCAGTCAATCGCGATGCAAAACAGTACTGGGGACAAAACACATCATTGTTTTACTCCTGTTGTTACTGGGAACCACTGGAAAAGCCACTTTCTGTTCTTACAAAGCAAGCCTTATCGGAGTAAAAAGCTTTCATGATATTGATGTATTTCGTCGGGATGCCGTAAAGCGTAAGAATATTCCAGAGAGATAGTCTGTGAAGACTATCGAAAGCCTTCTGGAAATCTACAAAATTGATCATGAGTTTTGATTGTCTTTCTGTGGATTCTTCTATTATTGTTCTTTGGTGTAGATGTGATCTATTGTTGAGCGGTTAGGTCTGAAGCACGCTTGTTCATCTCTGAGAGCCTCATCATTGGAATTTCTTAGTCTTTGTAGTAATATACTGAGAAAGACTTTACAAGGGATGGATAGCAGTGTGATACCTCACCAATTGTTGCAGTCAGACATATCTCCTTTCTTTGGTAATTTAACAATTATTCACGCATGTGGTTGCGTCTGTGGGTCTCACCACTGGCCCACTAGACAAACCACCCATACAACAGAAAACCTTAGTAGATGACATGCCGTTATATTGAGGTTATCTTCTTATAGAAGCTTCATGGCACGTCATCTATACAATTATGCTTCTTGTGCTGTTATTTTGTTGTTGAATTGTGTTTTATGTTTACTTGAATATATGTATGCACCATCTGTGGTTGGGAGAGAGTCAGAGATGTACTATGCAGCACTGGGGAGGAGAAAACTGACAGCACTGTTGTTTCTTATTGCTGAGACCCATCATAGAGGCACAGTGACTCAGGACGTGACAATCCTTTTGACTTGAACATTTGGTTGCATGCCTAGAGCAATAGAGAAGTTCGGCATAACCAGTAGTCATTTGGTGGCGGGGAATGAGCACAGTGAACCCTATCTTAGCTACAGTGGCTAGGAGCAGTGCATAGTTTGAAACCTACCTTCCTGGAGGTGTGAAAGTTATTCTCTGGCTCTGTCCCGGGGTGGGCCGAAAATCCGCAGACTTCCCAGAAATATAATGCCATTTAATGGCATTGGGTCAAAGGGTATGAGCCCGTAGACCGCTGGATCAGCAACCAACCAACACGTATTCCATTTTTCCATTGCTGTGGTGGTTACATTAAATAATGTTGTGAAGGGGACTCAGAAGAAACATTGTAATTAGTGTGTGAACAAAGACCATTCCAGAAGCAGGGGGTACAAGAAGATAATATTTTAACAACATGATTTATAGAGATACAGTTTAATAAGTCTTCGCAACTTGTACAGAAAGTCAAGCACTCATTGTAACAGTCGGGTCATAGATGAATGTCAATGGTTGGCATATATATATATATATATATATATGGAAAACCAAAAATATGTACTCACTGCGCAAAACTGAAATCCGACAGGTGAAGCTTCATACGAGGCAGTAAAGTTTTGCTAGTAACACGAAACACATATAAGCATACACATAAATCAACGTTTCGACCAAAAGGCCTTTATCAAGGATCACAAACACATATAAATTAAAGACGACAAGTAAGGACGACACAACTTACGTTCACATGCTCTAGTAAGTTGGCAGAAATGATAGAAAGGAGGTCAATAGTGACACAAACAGGAAATATATATATGGAACAGTCTTCTTCTGCGTTCGTTCTCAAACTCCTGCAGATTAGCAGGATGTAGTCCGGAGAACGGAATTAGTTGTGTCATGGTTTACAACACTGCTGCGATATCTGCGCCTTTCGACCTGACACATCCGATTTCAGCATGACTATGGGTCACTGACCCTATATGGGATGAGACAGCCAACTCCATCTCATAACCTCCTTAGTCGCCTTTTACGACATGCCTGGAAGGTAAATAGTTTTGCTATTCTCGGGTCCCGGCAACACAGGGGCGTATGGAACAGTAACCGCAGAGCATACCCTCTACTACTTCCTGTTCAGTTTAAAAAAATTTTGTGATTGTAAATGTTTTTATTGTTCTGGAATGCCCACTGAAAGACGCACATTTTTCGTTACTAGTGTTAGATTTATTGTAAACACTATACCTAACCCTGGCACCCTCCTCCAAGTATCCTAACATCTAGAAGTATTCTACCAATGAACATTAGCATTGAATCTTGTTGCGTTCACATCCTTTTATAATAACGAAATATAAGGAGTATACTTTGATATTATAGAACCATATATATATATATATATATATATATATATATATATATATATATATATATATATATATATATATATATATATATATATATATATATATATATATATATATATATATATTAAGAATAAGCAAAAGGATCAACAAAGAGGTTCTGACAACACTGCCTTTAAAAATTACAATATAACAAACAAGAAATATACACATATTTACCTCTGTTATTAAACACTAAACATGGACAACGACAGCACAAGACAAACGTAAACTTGTGACAGCTGAAATGGCATGCTTACACAGAATCCTAGGAATATCGTTAAGAGACAGTGAGGAATGAGGACAATAGACAAAGAACCGGCGCCGCCCCAATCGTGGAATACATTAGGAGAAAACATATCAAATGGTTTGTACACATTAGCAGACTACCATTACACATCATGCCACAGGAAGCTATGTTACACAGATACAATGAAGGCAGACCTAGAGGCCGACCACGAAAACGATGGACCATCGAAATAAAAAAAGAAGACAAATTCCACAATATGCTCAGCAAACAAGAGTGCCGTCTCCTGAAAACTCTTCTACCACTGACGCTGACAGGCAACAAAAGGTTTAGCGAATAGATAGATAGATAGATAGATAGATAGATAGATAGATAGATAGATAGATAGATAGATAGATAGATAGATAGATAGATAGATAGATAGATAGATAGATAGATAGATAGATAGAATAAATACTTTTCCCATCACAAATTATCTTTGATCAGCGGTTATCACCATTTTTCGTTACATATACTAATATAAGTTACCTCGGCAGCTAACAGAAATCCGCTCAATCTCGCTGAATCTCGCTGAATCTCGCTGAATCTCGCTGAATCTCGCTGAATCTCGCTGAATCTCGCTGAATCTCGCTGAATTATGCACAATTGCCTGTGGCGGGGATCGAGCTCGAGACCGTGGCCGTCACAGACGCTCTTTGTACCATTTCGCCACAGATCCTGACTTTATCGATTTATACTTGATTGTTGATTAGAAACTGGCTTCATAGCACGCGGGGCATTCCCATAAGTGCTCCGCTCTCTGTTCCAGCAGCCATTCGACTCGATCATGTTTCAAGTCTAATGTCGCTGAACAGACGTCGACATCAGGGCACAACTCTGGCCCTTGGGACAGGTTTCTTTGTGGTTACGCCCACCCATGCCGTTCCTGTAACTAGATCAAGCACAACGTCGCCTGCTGGAACAACATGGTAACTGTTATCAAAGGTTATGACTATGACGACTTTATAGACACATATTGACTATATATATAGACTATTTATACAGACTATATATCGACTTTATAGACACCTTATGTGTATATGTATAGGGAGATCTATATATCTGTCCAAAATATAATTACTAGGCACATTATAGCAACAGGGGCAAGATAGCAAGACAAGATATCAATACAAGATAGCAAGACAAGATAGCAAGACAAGATAGCAAGACACGATAGCAAGACAAGATAACAAGACAAGATAACAAGACAAGATAACAAGACAAGATAACAAGACAAGATAACAAGACAAGATATCAAGACAAGATAGCAAGACAAGATAGCAAGACAAGATATCAAGACACGATAGCAAGACAAGATAACAAGACAAGATAACAAGACAAGATAACAAGACAAAATAACAAGACAAGATAACAAGACAAGATAGCAAGACAAGATATCAAGACAAGATATCAAGACAAGATATCAAGACAAGATAGCAAGACAAGATAGCAAGACAAGATAGCAAGACAAGATAGCAAGACAAGATAGCAAGACAAGATATCAAGAGCGCACAAGACAACGATAGTGCAGACATATATCAGATTATTTAAATACGTCTCTAGCTGCGGCAGGTCAACTCGCCCAGAATCGTGGAATGTTCAGAAAATCCATAAGGAAGACCACGTTCTGGAAAGAATACGTCACCTGATGATGATATATCCATTCGTGTGAGTAATGGAGCGAAAAAATATTTTTTTAGGGATTGTAAAAAAAACAATTGCGCAGGACCACCCCGTGCAGAATCATTCTTTACAAGCATTGCAATACTTAAAACGATACTCTTAAAAACTTGAAGCGCTGATTGCTAAATACGGATGTCATTAGGGAATTCATCAAATCATCAAACAAAACATCCATTACTCAATCTAAGTGGAATTAATGTCTCAGATGAAGTAATGTCATCCTCGTGAGATTCAGATTATTAAATGTTTCTATTTAGTAAGCTTGATATGTTTCCACACGTCTAATTCTGGACCAGGGTTGCCAATATTTATTATCAGCCTGATTAGATTCAGTATCACTTTTTCTAGAAGGGAAATTTAATGCTAGAAAAAAAAACTTTTCGGCAGTGTCCCAACTGTCTTGAGTAGCAACCCCATTATATAAGTAATTACCCATTTACCGTACTACAGAATAGCTACATTTAATCTATGTGGTTTCGGCGGCGAAACACCAGAGTTGATCGAATTTATGAACAAAGAAACATATGTACATTTTAGGATTTGCAGATACTAGAAAGAAAGGAGGTAACACACAAAAAACGATACAAAACTGCGTGCAAATAAGGATCGGTGTAGACAATACCTTGAAGGTAAAATATGGAGTTAGTTTCCTGGTCAATCCTAACAAAGCAAAATATATCACAGACATAGAGTACATTTCAGAAATAATAATACGGATACAACTGATAGAGTAGAGAAGAATAACTACACTAATCCAAATATACGCACCTTGCAATGACACCAACAACAATAAACTACTGAATTTTTTTGAAAGCCTATCAGATGTCATAAACAAGATTAACAATATAGATGAGTTATACATCATGGGTGATTTCAATGGGAGAATAGGGAAGAAAAGAGCAAAATGTGAACACGGTTAAGGAGATTTCGGGGACATAACAACAGATCGAAATAATAACGAGGAAGAACTAGTCAATAGATGCCTAGAACATGGACTTATAATATAAATTATGTTTACCAACACCGACGAAGTCACATACAAACATGGTAAAAATGGGAAAACATACTACACTCATCCCAAATTGATTTCATTTTCGTTAGACAAAGACAAAAGAGTCACATCACTGATGCAAGAGCTTTCCCAGACGTAGACATTAATACAGATCACAGACCTGTTATACTCACCGAGAAAAAGAGAACAAACAAGAACAACACAAAGACAAGAAACAAAACAATAGCAGGAAAAAGTTGTAAAAGTGAACGCTCTAAAAGAAACCCCCAAAAAATGTGATGTGCTGTGTAAGGAAATGACTCGAATTTTTCAAAGCTTACCAAAAGAAACTGATAACATCCAAAGAGAATGAGATATTTAAAATATTCAACGTGAAAACAACTACAAAAAATGCGGCACAAGACATCCCAAGAAAGACAAGAAAACATCATTGTGGAGTTTGGAGATACAAAAAGTTGTACAACAGAAATTTTTTTTTTCCAGAAATGGCTGAAATCCAAACATCATGACAACTATCTACAATATCGACTTGCTAGAAAAAATGCGAAGTTTCTAATCAAAGAAGCAAAAGTTAATTCACTGAACAAGTATGGAGAACATTTAACTGACATATGTAAAACAAATCCAAGATAATTTGTCAAAAGTATTAAATCAATGCAAGTAAGATAAGAGAGCTATATTCCCATAACAATCATCAATGATAAAACTGGCAAACGATTAATGGAAAGCATAAATAGGAAAGCAAGATGGAAAGAATACTTCCAGAATTATACAACCCAACAATAACAACAGAAAATAGACCCACCAACGCTCAAAAAGATCTATAAATCACAGAACCAAATATTATAAATCGAGAAATAGAAGAAGCCTTGAAGCATAGCCCACGTAATAAATCACCATGAATAACGGTATACAAAGCGGAGCAATAAAACCGTGTAGAAACACAGGGGTCCAATGGTTAGCTAGACTATTCACAATAGCCTGGTCAGAAAGAAAAGTACCAGACGACTGGCAAAATTCAGTAATTGTACCATTATGGAAAAACAAAGATAGTAAGAGAGATAGATTGTGGATCACATAGAGGCATCTCCTTATTAAGTCATACGGGTAAAATCTACGCAAAAATAATAGAAAAGAGAAGGCGATATATTGCAGTACCACAGCTGAGTCCCTCTCAATTTGGCTTCAGAAAAGGATTAAGCTGTACAGAAGCACTTTTCACACTGAGACAACTGAGTAAAAAAGCAATCTAATACAATCAAGATTTAAACACAGTATTTGTAGACCAGGAAAAGGCATTCGACAGAGTAGATATAAATATTCTATGGGAAACCTTTGAAATTTATAACATCAGAGGACAGCTGTTAGATAATACAAAAGCAATATATCAAAAAATGTCAAAGCTCAGTAAAAACAACAGATGGAATGACTGAACCTTTCGAAACAAGATCTGGAGTAAGACAAGGCTGCGTACTTTCACCTCTACTTTTCAACATATACATGGACAGAATAATAAAAGAAGTTCACATCAACAAAGAGAAAATCATTGCAAATAAACCTGATGAGGAACTTAATAATCAAATCAACGAACTATTATTTGCTACTACTACTGATGTTCAAAGTCTAATATACAAAGATGAGGCAAATTTTCAAAATCACATCAATACATTGCTATTAGCATGTCAGAAGTAGAACATGAGAATTAACGGAAAAAAACCCCCAGAAGTTATGAAAATTAGCAAGTCAGCAGCACCAATTAATATAAAAATAGGAAACAACAAAGTGAATCTAGCCAAAGAATTTAAATATCTAGGCGACATTTTTTGGAAAATGGAAGACTAGACAGAGAAATAGAAACAAGGTGCCAGAAAGCAAAAAATGTGACCTACTAACTTTCACCATTACTTCTTCATCCAAAGATCAAGATGGAAATTAAAAAACAAATAATATCTACAATTTTTATACCAACACTCTGCTACCAATGTCAAACATGGTCTTTAACAGCTTCGCAGCAAAGAAAAATCGTTACATGTGAAATGAAGTGTCTGAGAAAAGCTGCAATGGTTACCAAACTAGATACAATAAGAAATAAAGAAATTAGGAAATGAGTTGGTATAATATCATGTATCGAACATATTGAGAGACAACAAGTAAAATGGTTCAGTCACCTTATGAGAATGAACCCAAACCAAACACCAATAAGAGCATAACAAAACAATTTTCGGGCGTAAAGCCAAAGGTAGACAAGAAAACGGTGGATAGAAAACATCAAGATAGACTTGAACAAACATGGACTAAATGCAATTACAGCGACACATCTGGCCTTGGAACGACAGCTTCAGCTCCCACCCCTACGCTTAATGGCAAGTGTGAATGCGATGAACCATCATTCACCTGGGGACAGACAATGGACAATAGCCATAGCTATTACAATACATTAAAAACAAGTGTTTTTTAATAGGGTAAAATAAAACACACCAAAAACAGATGTCTCAGTATAAGTCAATATAATTTTATGCTTACAGATGAGAAACGGTTTAGTACCCGATCGGCACAGGCACAGTACGTCCAATTACACGAGGCAAGTTCATAGACAGTGGAACACCTCGTGCAAGACAGACATGAGCAAAAATCATCTGGGCGAAGAGTCACCACACACATGCGTGCCTGGCGACAGATAGGGAGGATGTCACAGGCTAGGGTAACCCGCCCGAATTGTCAAGGCATGCCGAAATCGGATGTGCTAGGCCTACAAGGCACATAACGGTGGCACAACGTAATCACGCTCCCGGCGGAAATCACACGGATATACGTTCTGGTTATAATGGAGCGAACGAACGAAAAAAAAGAAAAATTCATACATCTATACATCCTATTTATTTATCCATCGTATTAAATCTAAATTAACCTAAATCTTATCTATTCTAAATCTAATATATTCTAAATCTAAATCTAATTTAACCTAAATCTAATCTATTCTAAATCTAATTTAACCTAAATCTAATCTATTCTAAATCTAAATTAACCTAAATCTAATCTATTCTAAATCTAAATCAAAGCCTAAGTCTAACCCTAAATATAAATCTAAATCCTATTGGTCGTCTAACCATGTATCTATTCATCCAGGAAATATATATATAACTTAACATGAGACACTTTGTGCATCACCGTGGCTACATTTTAGACCTAAAATGTTAATACATGCAGTTACTTATATTAGTGGTGTCTTTGGGGACTTATGGCCATTTTGGGGGTCACGGAGAAATTTTGAAATTGAGGCGCCGCAAACTCATCTAGGGTACTACAAAAATGCAAGAAGATAAATAATAAGTTACATATCGATAACATTAATAACACTTGGATAACGATAACACTTAGTACTGATAATACTTAGATATCCATAACACTTAGATAAGACATAATATCTACAATTTGTATTTCACCACTCGGCTACCAATCTCAAACTTGGTCTTTAGCAGTCTCAAAGTAGAGAAAAATCGTTACATGTGAAATGAAGTACATGAGAAAAGCTGCAATGGTTACTAAACTAGATCAAATATAAGAAATTAATAACTTAAAAAAATAGTTGGTACATGATGTATTGAACATATTGAGAGACAGCAAGTAAAATGGTTCGGTCACCTTATTAGAATGAACCCAGACCAAACACCAATAAGAACATATAACAAAGAACATATAACAAAGAACATATAACAAAATAACATCCGGACATAACGCGAAAGATAGATCAAGAAAACAGTGGATGTAAAATATCAAGATAGCCATGACCAAATATGGACAACGCAACCAAAGCGAGGCACCTGGCCTTGGATGGCAACTGAGACTCTCATCCCTACGCTTATCGGCAATTGTGGATACTATCGACAATGATTCACTTGGGGAAAAGCAATAGACAATCGATAACACTTTCATATCGATAACATTTAGATATCGATAACACTTAAATATCGATAACATTTAGATATCGATAATACTTAGATATTGATAACACTTTTATATTGATAACAGTTAGATATTGATAACACTTAGATATTGATAACACTTAGATATTGATAGCACTTTTATATTGATACCACTTTTATATTGATAACAGATTGATATTGATAACATTTAGGTATTGATAACACTTTTATATTGATAACAGTTTGATATTGATAACAGATATCGATAACATTTAGATATCAATAACAGTTTGATATTGATACCACATCAAAGGACGTGGTGCTCTGTACAGACAATCAGCGTGCTTAAAAA
Source organism: Meghimatium bilineatum (assembly GCA_034231615.1). NCBI lineage: Eukaryota > Metazoa > Mollusca > Gastropoda > Stylommatophora > Philomycidae > Meghimatium > Meghimatium bilineatum. The sequence continues at coordinate 15,082,312 of CM067316.1, read as the reverse complement.
ATTTTGTTTACTTTAAATTAAAATGAACATCAGACCCTTCTTCCTTTAGTAGGTACATTCTCTTCAAACACAAACACTAGTTCAGTGTGATTATATCAGAGTTTTCTATTATAAAAAGAAAATGTAGGTTTCTGTGGGACACAACCTCGGAGGTCTAATAGAACACTATCGTTTTATTTATAAGTACCACCTATCGATTCTGGGGCGCGGTGGTCAAAGAGGAAAAACTGTTTTCAATAAGATGAACCATATTCTAAAAAAATATTGAGAATCACTGAAATTATGTAATGTGGTCGTCAGTGCAATTTACAAAATGCTTCTGAGTCTGATGTAATTGTGTCCTCTGTTTAAACCATCGAATAGGAGGACAACTCTTCTGTGTTTATTTTCAATGTTCGCTATTTTCTGTCAGAGTTTATCTCCCTTATACAGAAAGATATATCATATAATCATGAGAAACTCATCTTTATTGCTTACGTCCCTTTGTTAACAGAATATTACTCAGCGATATATGTCTATTGAAATCGACTCATAGAAATCAATGTTAGTTGAAGTTGATTTACATAGAAAATATATGTTTTTGTTAGAGATTAATATCACCCTAGCCAAGTTGCCGAGCTATTTTCCCTGTATTCAAGAGGTTGTGGGTTCGACAACAAGGTGGACATAATTGTTTACAAGTGCATTTTGTGAAACGATACTCTCAATAGAGCAACACTCTGCTCATTTGAGAGAGATTGGGGTGGGGGATATATGTGGAAACCTGAGTACAGTTAAGTCAATTCTCAGCACTTTCTAAACCAAGTTTTCAATATGTGATGCAGCTTCTAAACAAACCAAGTTTTGAACATCTTCTTCTTCTGCGTTCGTTCTCAAACTCCTGCAGATTAGCAGGATGTAGTCCGGAGAACGGAATGCGTTGTGTCATGGTTTACAGCATAGCTGCGATATCTGCGCCTTTCGACCTGACACATCCGACTTCAGCATAGATTTGGGTCATTGACCCTATATGGGATGGGACAGCCAATTCATTCCATCACATCCTTAGTCGCCTTTTACGACATGCATGGAAGGTAAACAGTGTTGCTATTCTTTGCTCCCCTTTCGGGCCCCAGCCAACACACAGGCGAAGCAGCTTCTAAACCAAGTTTTTCAATATCTGAAGCAGCTTCTAAACCAAGTTTTCAATATCTAAAACAGCTTCTAAACCAAGTTTTTCAATATCTGAAGCAGCTTCTAAACCAAGTTTTCAATATCTAAAACAGCTTCTAAACCAAGTTTTTCAATATCTGAAGCAGCTTCTAAACCAAGTTTTCAATATCTGAAGCAACTTCTAAACCAAGTTTTTCAATATCTGAAGCAGCTTCTAAACCAAGTTTTCAATATCTAAAACAACTTCTAAACCAAGTTTTCAATATCTGAAGCAACTTCTAAACCAAGTTTTCAATATCTCAAGCAACTTCTAAACCAAGTTTTTAATATCTGAAGCAACTTCTAAACCAAGTTTTCAGTATCTGAAGCCGTTTCTAAACCATGTTTTTAATATCTAAAGCAACTTCTAAACCAAGTTTTCAATATCTGAAGCAGCTTCTAAACCAAGTTTTCAATATCTGAAGCAACTTCTAAACCAAGTTTTCAATATCTCAAGCAACTTCTAAACCAAGTTTTCAACATCTGAAGCAGCATTTAAACCAATTTGTCAACTGTTGATTCACATTGTAAACCAAGTATTCAACTGTTAATTGCAATATACAATTTGTGCATTTGTCTCAGATAATAAAAATTAATATTTTAAAATTGTATTAGATATAAATAGTATCCCCCTGTAAATATGTATGAGATATGCGATAGTAATGATGCTGATGGTGATGTTGGTGATGACGAAGACGATGATGATAATAATGATGATGAAAAGATTATAATGATAATGATTACATTATTACACAGTTGATTAATTAGTTAGTTGTCAGATCATGGCATCAAGACGTTTCGGACAAGTCCATCGGTGCATGGCATCTCATATTTAGTTATGTCAATCAGCATGTAGTAACCGACGGTTCTCATTCTGTTTTGGTTGATATATCTTATTTTCATTCCTATATTCTGCGTGTTTCTGGCAAAAATGCGCTTCACTCCCAGGTTTTGCATTCTCATTGATACGGAAGAGGAAATACATCTCATAACTTCCAACTGGTCCAACTCTTTGATTTCATTCAAAATATCAGCACGAACTATTGAACCAAAAGTCACTGTGGCCACGCTGGAAAGTCTGTCTGATCATTTATGTTCTTTAACATCCATGTGTCGAGGTATTTATTTAAAGGTGATTCTCTTCAGCACAGAGTTCATAATTAACTCCAGCTACTCACAGTGTAGAGCTCAACTGAATCTTTCGAAGCATACCCATAGAATCAGTAAGACAACAGACACCTCTAGCACCACAAGTATCCAATCATAGCATTTCCCTGCTCACCGCCATTTCCATCATCACACTACAAATGGTGATACAGAAAGCACCACTCTCGTCCATAATACACCTCCCTCTACATTTAGCAGCGAATGCCACATGACTGCGCATGTGAAATAGTGTTCAATCAATGCATTCACTGGGATGGTCCTGTGTTAATCCAATACAGCGTCAGTTATTTTGGCTGATATTTCCCCACTTTTCATTGACTAATAACACAAAGTTATACGCAAAGTGAACAATGACCACTTTTATCAGCCAAGATAAGTGGCGATCTTTGGGTTCGGTATGCAAGACAAACCTGGGAAAGAACTCTTTCGACTCTACATGTTTATGCATCCTTTGTAATCACCATATCACTGCAGTACGTAAGCTCGGTGGCTAATACAGTGGCCTATTAGTAATAATAACATCAATGTAAATAGTTTACACATGATCATCATCAAGTTGCATATACTGAACAGGATGTAGCAGTCATAACAGACTTTCAAAACTTCTGTCGATCATGAACCAGTCTTCCTGTTTCTGTTATTGTCATGTTCAGGTGGTCATTGATGTCTTGCGTCCATCTTCTTATTGGTCTGCCTCTTGTTTGTTTCCCTGGAATCACCCCTATCAATTATTGTCTTCTGTAGGCTGTCTTGGAGTTTGATATGGCCAAAATAATGTAGCTTTCTGGAAAGAACCATACTGTTTAGCCAGTTTTCTTTTACATTCATTTCTCTCAGGATGGCTACACTGGTAATATTTTTTTTGGTACATGGTATTTTGAAGATTTTTCTGTAACATGTTGTTTCAAAAGCTGCTGTATTATTTGTATTCCTTACTTTGTTTGTTATTGTCCATGGTTTACACCCATATATTGCCACCGAAAATATGCAAGCTCTTAGGAATGTTTGCTTTGTTGTTATAAATGCCATATGAATCATCCATATGATTTTCATATGTATCAACTTCTTTGACGTGATAGCCAACTTCATGTCGCCATCTTCATAGCAATCATCATTACTGCTGATAAGAGAACCAAGATTTCAAAACTGGTGACTGTTTCTAATTCGCTGTTGTTGATAGTTATTGAGAAATTGCTAGTGATTTTGTCGCTTATCATAATCGTGGTCTTGCTTCCATTCAGAAATAGGTTTAAGTAGCAGTAGTAATATTATAGTAGTAGTAGAAGTAGTAGTAGTAGTACTTTTAATAATAGTAATAATAATAATAATAATAATAATAATAATAATAATAATAATAATAATAATAATAATAATAATAATAATAATAATAATAATAATAATAATAATAATAATAATAATAATGGGAAACGTAATTGTAGTGTCATGTGACGTATTCCTTGCAGAACGTTGTCTTCCCAATGAACTCTCTGAACCTCTCTCTGTCTTGGGCGATGTGGCTTGCATTTTCTAGCGATGTATTCATGTTATCTTTTATGTGGTCAGTCCATCGTCTTCTTGGTCTAAATTCAAATTTCCAATGCACTGTAGTAGTACGATTAATAGTAGAAATTGTAGTAGTTAAGGAGCATTACCAGTGACATTTATAGCAGTGCTAGTATTATTAATAATTAAACTAGTGATAATAGTAGTAGTAAGGGTAGGAATAGTAGTAGTAGTAGTGCACATTTTAATAACAATAAGTGTAATAGTAGGAGTGGTAGTTGTAATAGTAGTAATAGTAGTAATAGTAGCAGTAACAATAGCAGCAGTAGTAGTAATAGTAGTAGTAACAATAGTTGTAGTAGTAGTAGTAGTAATAGTTATTTCAGTGGGTGTAATAGTAGCAGTAATAGTAATTACCCGTGTGGTGCCAGGGCCCGAAAGGGGAGCAAAGAATAGCAACACTATTTACTTTCCACGCATGTCGTAAAAGGCGACTAAGGAGGTTATGGGATGGAGTTGGCTGTCCCATCCCATATAGGGTCAGTGACCCAAAGCCATGCTGAAGTCGGATGTGTCCGGCCGAAAGGTGCAGATATCGCTGCAATGCTGTAAACCATGACACAACGCGTTCTCCGGATTACATCCTGCTAATCTGCAAGAGTTTGAGAACGAACGCAGAAGAAGAAGAAGAGTAATAGTAGTAGTAGTAGTAGTTGTAGTAGTAGTAGCAGCAGTAATAGTAGTAGTATTAGTAGCAGTAATAGTAGTAGTGATAGTAGTATCGATAGTAATAGTAATAGTAGTAGCAATAATTGTAGTAGTATTAGTAGTAGTATTAGTAGCAGTAATAGTAGTAATAATAATGCTAGTACTTTTAGTAGTAGTAGTTGTAGTAGTAGCATTAGTAGGAGTAATAGTGGTAGTAGAAGTAATAGTAACAGTAGGAGTAATAATATAATAGTAGTAGTAGTAGTAATATTATCAGTAACAGCAGCATCAGTAATAGTAGCATCAGTAATAGTAGCATCAGTAATAGTAGCATCAGTAATAGTAGCATCAGTAATAGTAGCATCAGTAATAGTAGCATCAGTAATAGTAGCATCAGTAATAGTAGCATCAGTAATAGTAGCATCAGTAATAGTAGCATCAGTAATAGTAGCATCAGTAATAGTAGCATCAGTAATAGTAGCATCAGTAATAGTAGCATCAGTAATAGTAGCATCAGTAATAGTAGCATCAGTAATAGTAAAAGTGGTTAGATTAATGTTAAGTGTAGCTGAGGTAACAGTGTCAATGCTATGTACAGACAAGTGTAGCTGAGGTAACAGTGTCAATGCTATGTACAGACAAGTGTAGCTGAGGTAACAGTGTCAATGCTATGTACAGACAATTGTAGCTCACACATAACAAAGTATACTGCACTCAATAGAAAAACATAACAATTAATACAACTTTTTGGAGATCAGAAATATATTAGCATTATCATAAACGAAAATAGAAACGAGTAATGAAAAAAAAACCTACCGCAGGTTTCTTTCCTTTGAGAAGAGCTTCAGTAATCTTTGGTGTTGTTTCGTCTTGTTGGTGTCGCGGCTTCACTGGTTTTCCCATTTCTGCTTGATTCTTATATATGTATGTATATATATGTATATATGTATGTATATCCAATAGTATCCTCCGTTACTTTCTATCCTTGGCTTTATAAAAGTCAACGGTATATAAACTGCTTGCCTATAACACAAATCCTCAAGGGAAAGAAATTCTCGTTGAATCAGAAGTTATTTTAACAGGTAATCACATTTCAGGAACTACACACGAGAACATGTTCTAATACAACGTTAGAATCCAGTACCTGGAAGATGACACTATTTAAACAATCTGATACTCTAGACACTTGAAACTAATTAGATTGTTCAAGTCTGCTGCAAGATTGCTGTCTCCCGGATGTACTGGCTGTTCTTAAATGTCAATTGAAAACCGATGTCGTGAATGTCTTATTTCTCTTTGTTCGTGACAAACTTTTTGAGAGTAGTATTTTTGTAGTTTTAAAATTCTAGTAAATGTTAGAAAGAAAGAAACGATGATTATGCGAGTATACGACATTACATTTTAAAATAAACGTATTCAACATTTAATGGCGCATGGTGAAGGGAGATGGTATTCCATGTCTTAAGAGGTTTTGAGTTAAGTCGACTACGTCGTACCAGGTCAATCTATATTACAAAAACAATGGCGAAAGACTCACAGACGCACGTGAGATAATAATTCAGGCTGGTTGATGTTACTACGTTTTAATTTAATTCCTGGCACTAGAGAATTGATCTTAACTGAGACAGGAGTTGAAGTACCTTGGCTGACATCTAGAAACTACAACGTCAATTCACCTTTATCTGTGAGATGTGTTCCAGGACTACAAGTATTTGTCATGGTAAATAAATGAAAATCACCTTGATCGGAAGCAAGTTAAGTAGCTTAAGTACGATGGTTCTCAGCTTGTGTAACAATTAGGGAACATGTTTACACAAATTGTTAGAATAATATTGCTATTATTGTTACTTTTACTGTTTTCCTGCGCGTAGTAAGGGGAAACTGGTATACATAAACCCTATCCATATATAATTCGCTAAACCTTGACGCTGCAAGACACAAACGCTATCCATATTGAATTTGTTTAACCCTGACGCTGCAAAACACAAACGCTATCCATATAGAATTTGTTTAACCCTGACGCTGCAATATACAAAGGAATGAAGCGGAATGAAGGGAGACATACAAACTAAAGAACGGCAATACAGTTTGAGCACATATTTTCAAACATAATTCAAACATATTGTGACATTAATTTTAAACACTGCTCCTTTCGTAAGTAGAAAAACTCCCTTCATACACAGCTCTATATCTCGTTCAACCGCAGGTTAAGTTTATTTGTAGTTACACACAAGCTGGTTGTAATGAAAGCTTAGGCAGAGAAAACTAATAGAGACAGCCGTTATACATTACTGACTAGAACTAATGACTGCAATTTTCTGTGCTTAATTTGTGCCAAAGGAGAAATTGAAAACTAAACTTGAATTATATTGTAATTCAAATTTGAATTGTAATGGGAAGAAATCTGGCATGCCGTGAACACGGGTACATTATGGAGCTATCATTCAATGTTACCGGAATGTCGCACAATAAATCACATATTTGATCAACTCTTGATCTCCGTCAGGGTTTTTCTGTCCTGCTGTAATAGATTTAAGGGAGCCGCGTTAGCGCAGTGGTTAGCGCACTGGCTTCGCATATGAGTGGTCCCCAGTTGAGGCGGACATGTTTTCAGATTGCAACGGCTCCAAGGTCGACCCAGCCTTAAAAAATGGGTACCGGATTAATCCGGGAAGTAAAGACTGCGAGGGAGAGGAGATGGCTACCGCCCTCATTTGCAGAGCCTGTGAAATGTGAGATCGCTAACATCTCACACTCCTACGGCATTAATAAATGCTATGGGTTACTTTACTTTTTTTACTTTAATAGATTTAGAAGTCACAATATACGTATAGACTTATCGGCGTGCTGGTTGATAAGTGAAGGTTGGAGCGGTTCAACGAAGATTGTTGAATCATTGTTTCTTTTATATTGTATCGGTTTAGCTCACTGCTTGTATTATTTTTCTCCTTCTTCTGCGTTCTGTCTCAAACTCCGTAAGATTAGCAGGCTGCATTCCTGAAAATGGAATGTTTTATATCTTAGGATATCTGCGAATTGCAGCCTGATACACCCGGCTTCTGTGTCACTTTAACCCACTATGGTGTAGGAAATCGTCGGATCATCATCACTGCAAACTGGACACGTCCATAGTTGCTACGATCTCTCCGTGAGTGTATCCGCCATTAAATTTCTGCTGATCATTACCAATGTCAGACAAAAACTGTCCCCATTTATAGAACACATCTTCATAATAAAGAATGTTTGGAGTACAATGTAGTAATATGAAAAGCTGAAAGAAAACGAGTCAGGCCTTCACACTGAGAAGATAATACTCATCCATCGAAGGTGATGACGACAACAGTTTCAGATTTGTGTTGTTTCATCAACTTGTTGTGTACTGAGATGACGACAATAGTTTCAGACTTGTGTTGTTTCATCAATTTGTTGTGTACGGAGATGACAACAACAGTTTCAGATTTGTGTTGTTTCATCACTTTGTTGTGTACTGAGATCATTGAAAAGTCCAATCCTGGTATAGAATCTCCTGTTACATTTGGACACGTCTGATGAGAATTTGGCGTTTGTGAGAATGCTGTTTTGTCTTTCAGACAGCACGTTTTCTCTGTTCCTCTGATGTTTAATTCAATTTAACGATGCGAGCACTTTAGCTGGCGTTGCTACGCTGAACTAGATGATTCTGAACGATAGACAATCTGGAAATAACGTCAATCTTTACGCTATTTAGTTACACATTTAGAGATTAATTGGATAATTTTCGTCTGTCTACCAGCTAGTCCATTTTCTCTAATTCACTATAGATGAACTATTGCAGAATGTGTTTGTTAGGCATGCGCACATGCCCGGCCCATCTGAGATGAGCATTTTAAGCACTGTATGAAACCTTGGGATATTGACATGAGTGAAGACTTTAGATCAGGTACTTTATCGCTTTATCGTGCAACTTTGTGTAAGGAAATCTACAAATGCTGCATGTGTGAAAGTGATGTACTTCTCTTACATGGCTGAAGATCACTACACTGGTTTCATGGGCGTATAATAAGATACTGACCAGTAAGGGGCGATAAATGAAGTGATAAGATATTGATACACAATCACCAGTCCAGCTTATACACAATCGCCAGTCCAGCTTATACACAATCAACAGTCCAGCTTATACACAATCATCAGTCCAGCTTATACACAATCAACAGTCCAGCTTGTACACAATCACCAGTCCAGCTGATACACAATCATCAGTCCAGCTGATACACAATCATCAGTCCAGCTTATACACAATCACCAGTCCAGCTTATACACAATCATCAGTCCAGCTTATACACAATCAACAGTCCAGCTTATACACAATGCTAGGAATGGATTGTTATTCAAGTAAAAGATTGTCTACATTACCGGTCATGGAACATGATAATGATGATGATGTCTAATATTTTTTTCAGCGTAATACCGACACCCCCTTTAGACATTTCAGAACAACTATGGTGTCACACTGCATATTCACTTATTTTATCTATACATTCACTTCCATCGATATAAACTGTAACCCTGCAACTGCAATCAAACTATACACCTAACGAGAAATATTAATTTCAAATCTAGATACAAAATCAGAAATCTTATATAGCAAAATCAGACACCATCGCCGTTTCGACTAAAAACCTTTGTTGCATGCACGACGCAAGAATAATATAAACTAAGAAGGCACCCCAAACTTTTCTGTTAACCTCCACATTTATCTCATTACTTTTCCTTATAAATCTATAGTTTTCATCTTATTCCTCAGTTAATATGTTGTGCTCTATAAATTCGTTTTGGTGGAACCTTCTATCTATTCTGATGTTGTGAGTTACCAAAAAAAATACATTGCCGTGTGTTTTGATAAATCGTAATTGGTACACCATCCTGGTATATTTGTCATTTATACGTCTATATGAGTTTATATCTACACCAGTTATCTATTCACAATATTCTCAAATCAAAATGCAGAAGAACATGGCGTAGTTGACAAAACATCAACCAAAGTCACAATTGTAAAAGCAATATTTCTATTTCAGAAAGTTGCATCTTTTTGTGCCAGAATTGCCCGACCAATTGATAATACTTGACGCAGTAAAAATAATAATTGAAGGATGAAATGTGTTCAGGGGGGAAGAAAACAGTGTAGCGTGAAAGTTTGATGTGTGGAACGGGGGGGGGGGAAGGGGGGAGGGAGGGTTATAAAAATATTATACAATTATTATTTAACGTTGAGGGTAGGGAGAAAAAGTGGTGGAAGAATTTGTTTATGAGCTGTCCATAATTTACGCTGTCTGAAACAGTGGCTGGAAGGGAGTCTGAAACAGTGGCTGGAAGGGAGTCTGAAACAGTGGCTGGAAGGGAGTCTGAAACAGTGGCTGGAAGGGAGTCTGAAACAGTGGCTGGAAGGGAGTCTGAAACAGTGGCTGGAAGAGAGTCTGAAACAGTGGCTGGAAGGGAGTCTGAAACAGTGGCTGGAAGGGAGTCTGAAACAGTGGCTGGAAGAGAGTCTGAAACAGTGGCTGGAAGGGAGTCTGAAACAGTGGCTGGAAGGGAGTCTGAAACAGTGGCTGGAAGGGAGTCTGAAACAGTGGCTGGAAGGGAGTCTGAAACAGTGGCTGGAAGGGAGGCAGAAACAGTGGCTGGAAGAGAGTCTGAAACAGTGGCTGGAAGAGAGTCTGAAACAGTGGCTGGAAGAGAGTCTGAAACAGTGGCTGGAAGAGAGTCTGAAACAGTGGCTGGAAGAGAGTCTGAAACAGTGGCTGGAAGAGAGTCTGAAACAGTGGCTGGAAGAGAGTCTGAAACAGTGGCTGGAAGGGAGTCTGAAACAGTGGCTGGAAGGGAGTCTGAAACAGTGGCTGGAAGAGAGTCTGAAACAGTGGCTGGAAGGGAGTCTGAAACAGTGGCTGGAAGGGAGTCTGAAACAGTGACTGGAAGAGAGTCTGAAACAGTGGCTGGAAGGGAGTCTGAAACAGTGGCTGGAAGGGAGTCTGAAACAGTGGCTGGAAGAGAGTCTGAAACAGTGACTGGAAGGTAGTCTGAAACAGTGGCTGGAAGGGAGTCTGAAACAGTGGCTGGAAGGGAGTCTGAAACAGTGGCTGGAAGAGAGTCTGAAACAGTGGCTGGAAGGGAGTCTGAAACAGTGGCTGGAAGGGAGTCTGAAACAGTGGCTGGAAGGGAGTCTGAAACAGTGGCTGGAAGGGAGTCTGAAACAGTGGCTGGAAGGGAGGCAGAAACAGTGGCTGGAAGAGAGTCTGAAACAGTGGCTGGAAGAGAGTCTGAAACAGTGGCTGGAAGAGAGTCTGAAACAGTGGCTGGAAGAGAGTCTGAAACAGTGGCTGGAAGAGAGTCTGAAACAGTGGCTGGAAGGGAGTCTGAAACAGTGGCTGGAAGGGAGTCTGAAACAGTGGCTGGAAGAGAGTCTGAAACAGTGGCTGGAAGAGAGTCTGAAACAGTGGCTGGAAGGGAGTCTGAAACAGTGGCTGGAAGGTAGTCTGAAACAGTGGCTGGAAGGGAGTCTGAAACAGTGGCTGGAAGGGAGTCTGAAACAGTTTGACTATTGTTGACAAGAGGAGGGAGATGATTAGACAAAACTTGACATCTTCTTCTTCAGCGTTCATTCTCAAACTCCTGCTGAATTCTCTTGTAGCAGGACATGTCCTACTAGATTTCCAGCAGAATGCAGTCCAGAGAATGGAAATGCGTTGTGTCGCCGTTTTATTTGCGCCAATGGCCCGACACATCCGTCTTCGGCGGAGAAACTTGACATAAACAGTACTATTTTGTATACACCAGTGAAATTGTTAGAATTTTGATTTAGATTTGATAGATATATAAATGTGAAACACAACATGTATATTTTTCGTACATTTGTTAGTGAACATACTTTTGGGTAGGGGTTGGGGAACCATTTTTGATATAGCCAAGCGGGTGGGGTTTTCCTTAATTCTTAACGATTGTTGACAAAAAAAGGAGAGCTGGTCAAAAATGAAAAAAAAAAACAACAACGCGTTGGCTCAGTTTATGGTCAGTCTCTTTCCACATCTTTTCCAATATAGCCCTATGCGCTGTTCCAGACAGCATCACTTATCTTGCATGATTAGACTGATAATTTGACACTTATCATATGCTTGGTGTCGCTAGCTAATGGTAAGCAAGGACACCGCCGTATCAGTCAACATAAGTGACGTTGATTATATATCAGAGCGCAGTTCTATGTTGGAGAATGACTGGACATTATGGATAGCAAATCAATTTTTTTTAAAAATAATTTTTGTAGCATATCCTATTCAGGATCAACTCCGAAATATTTGGCTGTAGGGATTTTCTAGGCAATATAAATACGTTCAGTAGGTTGTTATTGCTTTCTGAACGGTTCGGATGTATAAATGCATGTGGTGGGGATTAAATCGGCACCTTGGCTTGTCGCAAACGCGCCCTGTACTACCTCGCCACAGAGCTGAACTTTAAAAAAAAATAAAATGCCTATAATAGAGGCGGTCCTTATAAAAACAATAACAAAAAGAAAACTACACCTGTTTGGTCATATAAAGAGACACAACTGTTTAGAAAGACAAATAATGGAGGGAAGAGTGCATGTAGAGAGGAGAAAGGGCAGACCAAGAAGACGATGGACTGACGACATTATAGATAACATGAATACATCGCTAGAAAATGCAAGCCACATCGCCCAAGGTAGAGAGAGGTTCAGAGAGTTCATTGGGAAGACAACGTTCTGGAAGGAATACGTCACATAACACCTTATAAATAAATGTGATAGCTAGAGAACATTTGGATTTGGATAACAGGGGACAACAAAATGACATTAATATAATGTGGTGATTTCATTTGTGATGTCATTTAACTACTTCATCAAAGTAAAAGGGAGAGTGGTTGGGGGGGGGGGGTCTGAATAAGTTTGGTAGTTGTTCTCAGGAGGGAGTTGGTGGTAGTATAAAATTTGTTTTTAATAAACCAATAATTGTATTTGAAAAAGAAATCGCAAAGGGGAGAGGGGGGGGGGAGGGGGTGAAAGAACATGTATTTTATAAACTGTTGCCACTAAGATTTTTTGGTAAGAGGAGAATTTGTTTACATAACTAGTGGGGAAGGGGGGCAGTCGGCGGAGGATAGGAGACTGAATTGTTGATCAACTTGACAAGTTGTTGATAAGTGGAAGAGGAGGGTGAAATGCGAACAATAATTGTTGACATTTATGGGCACAGTTGGGACAGGGTCATTAATGGGGGGAGGGATTGACGTATGATTAGAGCTGGATCGAGGGAGATGTTACATTTGAATACATAATTAGGTATTTAGTGTTAGAATTGGGTGCGGTATTTTATGAAACAGCTACGTCAATATGGCACTAATTTGCAATTTATTGTAGAAAGAGTACACACAATATAATACACACAATAATACACACAATAATACACACAATAATAAACACAAAAACAAACAAATACACAAACAGATAAGTAACAATATACACACGAAAATAAAATACACAAATAAATTCAGAAACACACGAACAAACACATATACCAGAAATTACAAACACACAAATGTACACGACAATGAAAGAACTGCAATAAGGACACATTTAAAAAAAAATGACAACAATCAATTTAAACAAACAAAAACTTGTTTTAAAATCGAAAACAGCTGACGGTGTAATCATAGTCATAGAAATATACTAGAAGAAAAATACAATATAAAAAATAATACTTTGCAACATAAAATGCTGATATTTGCAGATATTCAGTTCCCTTTATAGATTCACTGTCAAATTATTTGCGCTATAGAAATTATTTCAAAGTAGTGTTTAGATAAGTAAGTGTCAAATTGTATCCACACAATACAGTACAACAGAAGTTGTTCCTCGGGCAATGATATGAAAGTGTTTATTACATCATTCTCAGGGGTGGGGGAGGGAAGGTATAACAAAATGGGTCACATTGAGTATATTAAACAAGATGGTTAAAACATGAAAAATCTATGGCAAGGAGCAGACAGAAAAACAAAGTTACAGCTATTTAGAAGCTATTTTTTTCTAGTGGTAATATATAGTTGTGAGACCTGGGCTATAACATCTACAATGGAAAATACAATATCGACGTGTGAAATAAAATATTATTTAAAGATCCTAAAAATATCATGGGCAGAAAGACGATCCAACGCAGACGTCCGCAGAGACCTGAACATAGAAGAAGTCTGGCTCCTCAAAACTATCAAAAGGCTCAAGCTAAGTCTGGCTTCTCAAGCTATCAAAAGGCTCAAGCTAACATATGTCGGCCATATATAAAGAGACACAATAGTTTCTAAACATTAATTATGGAGCGAAAAGTGCCAGCAAAGTTATTAATAAGCAGACCACGACCACGATGGAGACATGAAATCGACAACCTTCTGAAGAAGAAGAACACTAGAAGTAGCTGGGCAGCTTGAACACGAACGGAGACGCTTACTGAGTGGCAGTGAGAACAATATTCTGTAAAAGATACAAGTATATTAGTAGTCACATAGATTGATGGTTGGTTGGTTGTTGATACAGCGGTCCATGGGTGCATGTCTTTTGACCCAATGCCATAGTGTGATACATGCATGTGTTTGTGAGCTGTTGTTTCGTTCCATATAATGTGTTCCATTTATCAGGCCCTGAAGGGACATAGCTAGATAGTTAGATAAATAGATAAATAGATAGATAGGTAGGCAGGTGGGTGGGTAGGTGGGTGGGTGGGTGGACGGATGGATGGATGGATGTTGATGTAGATGACCAGAAAGTCTTAATTTGTCACTTTTCTTCTTTATGTCTGACATTGGAGTTTTTGGCTGTGCTTATTATTTATATTTTTATGGGGAAGATTTGCATATACTTTGTAAGTCTCAGATCAGTGTTTTAGTTAATTTAAATAGAGTTTAATGCTTAATAAACCTCATCAAGTGCCGTCTCCACAACGAAGGTTAGTTGCAACTGATCTCCAAATATTCTTTATCGTTTGACTTGGAGCAGCATTTTGACAGACCATCGTTTCCATCTGGCGATGTTGTCCACCCACTTATATCTCCACCCGCCCTTCAAAATTCAAGAAAGGAGTCATGCCTTACAATATGTCCAAAATATTTAATTGGTTTTAATTTCTATTTTCTTAAATATCTGTTTTTCTTTTCTTAAGTAATGTTGTCAGAACCACTTTGTTTGCTACCTTCTCTATGCATGTTCTCCTTCAATAATTGCATAATATATGTAATTGTACTTAGGTAAAACACAGGTTGATATAATCGCTTCACTCAGACACGACGGACTATAACTAAAACTAGTGGGTAATGATGTGCACACAAGAAAACATACAAATCACAATAAATATTCAACGTTTCAAACAAAAGGTCTTTATCAAGAAATGCACAAAACATCAAAAGACGACGAATCGAAATTACTACGACACACAAACGTATCCAATGTAAATATGGAAATAAGATGCTGGAAGGACATGAAAAACGTAAATATATGTGGAAACGAAACGAACAAAAAGATAACGTAAATGACGGAACACAATGAATGAAGATCAATGAGTGAAGCGATTATATATTAACCTGTGTTTACGTAAGTACAATTGCTATTACGTTTCATCCAGTTTCCTTATATTATAATATGTGTACAGTACTGGTTACACCATATATGTAGTCGTTACTCTCAACGAAGCTGCAGGCCGCCTTCCATTAACACCACTTATGACATTTCATTCATTAGGTGCCATGCCGGCTGACGTAGGTGATCATGGCTCTCCTCAACTCTCTATCTCCAGTATTATTTATCATGAAATATACCTCCGTAAAAATCTACTGTAAATATCCATAAGACGTAATGCGAGGAATTCAAACCCGCCACGTCTTGATCTCAAATTGAATGTCTTAATCCCTACGCCAGGAGAATGCCTACAATTACCTTATTTTTCTGTATATTTACATCTCATTTTATTTTTGTTACAGTTGTGCATTAAGATTACACATTGACATCTCCTAGTACATTGAAATCTGTTAGTACATTAGTACCCAATAGTACATTGTCCATCTGTTTAGTACATTAGTACCCAATAGTACATTGTCAATATGTTTAGTACATTAGTACCCAATAGTACATTGTCCATCTCTTTAGTACATTAGTACCCAATAGTACATTGTCCATCTGTTTAGTACATTAGTACCCAATAGTACATTGTCCTTCTGTTTAGTACATTGGTACCCAATAGTACATTGTCCATCTGTTTAGTACATTAGTACCCAATAGTACATTGTCCATCTGTTTATTACATTAGTACCCAATAGTACATTGTCCATCTGTTTAGTACATTAGTACTCAATAGTACATAGTCCACCTGTTTAGTAAATTAGTACCCAATAGTACATTGTCCACCTGTTTAGTACATTAGTACCCAATAGTACATTGTCCACCTGTTTAGTACATTAGTACCCAATAGTACATTGTCCACCTGTTTAGTACATTAGTACCCAATAGTACATTGTCCATATTTTAGTACATTAGTACCCAATAGTACATTGTCCACCTGTTTAGTACATTAGTACCCAATAGTACATTGTCCATCTGTTTAGTACATTAGTACCCAATAGTACATTGTCCATACGTTTAGTACATTAGTACCCAATAGTACATTGTCCATACGTTTAGTACATTAGTACCCAATAGTACATTGTCCATACGTTTAGTACATTAGTACCCAATAGTACATTGTCCACCTGTTTAGTACATTAGTACCCAATAGTACATTGTCCATCTGTTTAGTACATTAGTACTCAATAGTACATTGTCCAAACGTTTAGTACATTAATACCCAATAGTACATTGTCCATACGTTTAGTACATTAGTACCCAATAGTACATTGTCCATCTGTTTAGTACATTAGTACCCAATAGTACATTGTCCATACGTTTAGTACATTAGTACCCAATAGTACATTGTCCATACGTTTAGTACATTAGTACCCAATAGTACATTGTCCATACGTTTAGTACATTAGTACCCAATAGTACATTGTCCACCTGTTTAGTACATTAGTACCCAATAGTACATTGTCCATCTGTTTAGTACATTAGTACTCAATAGTACATTGTCCAAACGTTTAGTACATTAATACCCAATAGTACATTGTCCATACGTTTAGTACATTAGTACCCAATAGTACATTGTCCATCTGTTTAGTACATTAGTACCTAATAGTACATAGTCCATCTCACTAAGCATATGAATATTACCCAAAAACATTGCTCATCTGTTTAGTACATTAGCATCCAATAGTACATTGCTCATCTGTTTAGTACATTAGCATCCAATAGTACATTGCTCATCTGTTTAGTACATTAGCATCCAATAGTACCCAATATCATCTATTTTTGCAAAAGATCAAGAAAATTAAGAAGTTGATAACAATGTTTCAATGTAATTTACTGTGTAAGAATTTAAATAAGAATAACATACGTATCTATACATTATGTTCACAGAAGCCCATTACATTGAAGTACGTTGTCAAAAGCCTTCTACATTCAAGTATGTTAACAGAAGCCCCTACATTCAAATATGTTAACAGAAGCCCCTACATTCAAGTATGTTAACAGAAGCCTCCTACATTCAAGTATGTGAACAGAAGCCTCCTACATTCAAATATGTTAACAGAAGCCTCCTAAATTTAAATATGTCAACAGAAGCCCCCTACATTCAAAGTATGGTGTCACAAGCCTCCTACATTCAAGTATGTTAACAGAAGCCCCTACATTCAAATATGTTAACAGAAGCCCCTACATTCAAGTATGTTAACAGAAGCCCCCAACATTCAAGTATGTTAACAGAAGCCTCTTACATTCAAATATGTTAACAGAAGCCCCCTACATTCAAGTATGTTAACAGAAGCCTCCTAAATTTAAATATGTCAACATAAGCCTCCTACATTCAAGTATGGTGTCAAAAGCCTTCTACATTCAAGTATGTTAACAGAAGCCCCTACATTTAAATATGTTAACAGAAGCCCCTACATTCAAGTATGTTAACAGAAGCCCCCTACATTCAAGTATGTTAACAGAAGCCTCCTACATTCAAGTATCTTAACAGAAGCACCCTACATTCAAATATGTTAACAGAAGCCTCCTAAATTTAAATATGTCAACAGAAGCCTCCTACATTCAAGTATGGTGTCAAAAGCCTTCTACATTCAAGTATGTTAACAGAAGCCCCTACATTTAAATATGTTAACAGAAGCCCCTACATTCAAGTATGTTAACAGAAGCCCCTACATTCAAGTATGTTAACAGAAGCCCCATACATTCAAGTACTTTAACAAAACCCGCCTACATTCAAGTATGGTATGTTATCGAAATGTCTTCTAACTTGCTGTCATCTTCATTAGAAGTGAAATTCCTCTTCAAAGTATGCACTACGCTCATTCCTTGTGCCATCAAAGAAGTGAAACTTTTCTCTATGTGCTACTCTCACTCTTGTGTACTATCATCATACCTCTATATCAGTGTTTCCCAGTCTTGCCCACGTCCCATAGGGGGCAATTTGATTGTTCAAGGGGAGGGGGAATTTTTTTCAATTTAAACAAGCTGCAATCATGCTTTATTTAGGGAAAAATTCTATTTTTTAATATAGAAAGTATCTATATGTTACATAGGGGGGCATCAGAATTTTAGAAAGACTTAGGTGGGGCATGGTAAAAAAAAAAGGTTGGGAAACACTGCTCTAAATATTCTCATTCGTTTTTACATATATCCATAACATTTTTGACATTTCCACGTAAAAACCACATCTCCGTGTCCTCCAACAATCTGTTTGCTTGGTTATTGATTGCCCATACTGGCTTCCTTACGGTAGGATCGACTTTAACATCGAAGAACAATTTAATAATATATGTGATTCTTCTAGTACACGAACATTTCCGTGAGAATGTAACAATGGCAGGGTCTGTATTTGGGTGATAGAACTGTGTTAATTGCTATGTAAAAGGATGGTGTCCTGGTTATTGGTTGCATCGCTTGCTAAAAAATCGAAATTTGCTAGGACTACTTCGCGGTTCGTATACACCCTTAGGTGAAATAGCTGTACAGTTTAATTTTTTCTTAATATTTCGATTTAGCGGTGAGGTTATCTGAAAAAAATCCATAGGAGCTAGGTCGATTCCGTCTTCACAACTAAGGTTACTTGCTTACTGTGACACCCCTGGTAACGAAAAAGCAAAGGAATCAGCAAAAACAGGAGGTAAAATCCCTCGGATACGCGTAACTCAACGCTTCAGGGACTAATGTTTCTTCTAAAAGAATCCACACGAATCCAAAGTTTCTTCTAAAACAATCCACACGAATCCAAAGTTTCTTCTAAAACAATCCACATGAATTCATAGCTGTTAAGTATTTTACATTTCTCTAAAACACTCAATTTTCTGTAAAACTCTGTAAAACATCTGAATTATAACAATTTTCAAATTAAAACATAAAATACAATCTAAATTCAGTCGATGTGAATTAATTCTAATAAAATTTATACTTTCCACATTACTTGAACGTCATCTGTATCTTGTACATTATAAATGTAGTCATTACGTGTTCACATGTAGTGATTCAAGTTGACGTGTTCACATGTAGTGATTGAAGTTGACGTGTTCATATGTAGTGATTCAAGTTGACGTGTTCACATGTAGTGATTCAAGTTGACGTGTTCACATGTAGTGATTCAAGTTGACGTGTTCACATGTAGTGATTCAAGTTGACGTGTTAACATGTAGTGATTCAAGTTGACGTGTTCACATGTAGTGATTCAAGTTGACGTGTTCACATGTAGTGATTCAAGTTGACGTGTTCACATGTAGATTCAAGTTGACGTGTTCACATGTAGTGATTCAAGTTGACGTGTTCATATGTAGTGATTCAAGTTGACGTGTTCACATGTAGTGATTCAAGTTGACGTGTTCACATGTAGTGATTAAAGTTGACGTGTTCACATGTAGTGATTCAAGTTGACGTGTTCACATGTAGTCATGTAGTGATTCAAGTTGACGTGTTCACATGTAGTCATGTAGTGATTCAAGTTGACGTGTTCATATGTAGTGATTCAAGTTGACGTGTTCACATGTAGTGATTCAAGTTGACGTGTTCACATGTAGTGATTCAAGATCTCCTCCTCTCTTGTCTAAAACTGTTAAACGTTGTCAGATCCTCAGATTAACAATTGTCCATTGTCAACCACCTGTCGCAATATTTTGTCTCCAGTATAACACATCAAGTGTCGGACATCTGTTGTCATGTTTTGTCTCCAGTATAACACATCCAGTGTCGGTCATCTGTTGTAATGTTTTGTCTTCAGTATCTAACTGCAAATCTCTCCTCCAGCTGATTCAATCTTTGGTAGGATCCTCCTAGTGTGTTACATTGTAGAGAGACACTTGACAAGTTGCGTATATCACGTGTTTATTGTAAAAATGAACACCATCTTTAATGTAAGACCTATTGGCATAGAAGAAATCCAACTTTTTTAAATGATTTATTTGATTATATCCTAAATTTCCATTGGCTATAATACAGTGTATAATCAAGGTAACCAACAAAAATTACCGTAACAGTCGAATGAGTCATTAACACGGCTTGAGCCAGTAGAAAAAAGACTAAAGTGTCTGGGATGAACCCGATATTGCAAATGAAGCCCGAGAAATACGCCAAAAATCATCTATAATAATACCTGGTCCAGCTATCTTAGTCGCGTTTTGTAGAGAAGAAAAAAATATTCCTGAAACTCTTTTCACATTTTATTCGTTATCTTCTCGTTCCAGAAGATTGCAAGTAGTTGTCTCAAACGGAGCATGTGAAACGAGACTGTCAGAGGCCATTTGACACGCGCTCTAGGGCCGCATTTAATTGGGATCGAGAACTTATTCTGAGATTCTAAAGCCGTCTGTCCAAGTTTTTGTGTGTGGAAGTTATTAAGCGGCACTACATATAAAACTAGATAGCACGACATGTTTATTGAAGTCATGTCGTGGGTTACATGTATTCACGTTTTGACTGCTTGTGTGCAATGACGAGAATTTGGTCAGAATCTGACCATTATAATTCTTTAAAATAAATAATTATCTACCTATTTGCTAAACTGTTTTATTCAGTCTCTCATTACTTCTATGTTTGTTCATTTCATTACTTCTATGTTTGACCATCTCATTCCTTCTGTTTGATCATTCCATTCCTTCTTAGTTTGACCATCTCATTCTATCTATACTTGACATCTCATTCCTCCTACGCTTGACCATCTCATTCCTTCTATGTTTGACCATCTCATTCTATCTATACTTAACATCTCATTCCTCCTACGCTTGACCATCTCATTCCTTCTATGCTTTACCTATCAAGAGAATGGAAAGTGTTGTGTCGTGGTGTACGTCTTAGCTGCGAGATTTTCACCCTTTTACCCCCGACATCCGACTTTGGCATCTCTTCCGATTAACTTTGTCTCTCTTCATGATGTGACATAAACTTCATCCACAAACCTCTTTAGTCGCTTCTGACGACATACATCACAGGCAACAGTGACACTATTATTTGTTCCGCTTTTAAGCACCGGCCACACCACACGGACATGTTCAATGTCCTGACTGTTGTCGTGTTGCTGGGGTCTGGAAGCGGAGCAAAGTGTAGCAATGTTGTAACTTGTCATGTATGTCACAAGATTCAACTAAATATGAATAGGCATGTGGTTAGCCATTCTATTCTTTAGAATGTCAAAATTGTAGAAAAAAAGTAATGCTGAAGTCGGATGTGTATTGCCGGCTGATGGGAGCAGACATCGTAAGCAAGCTGTAAATCACTACACAAGATATTTCGTTACCCATGCTACTCTCTGTTAACTGGCAGGAGTCTAAGATCGAAAACATAAAAAGAAACATAATACTGTAACTTTATTATCTTAATCCGCGCTCATAATCCTGAGCTTGAGCTCATAATTTCAATGATTCTGTCTTTAGCTCATTTCCTCTCATCATCCCTAACTGTTATTACTTTGTCCGGCATCGACAACTTGTTTATCAACTTGACGGTCCAAAATGGCTGTTATCATGGGAGACCAGAATGTGTGTCAGGATTATCGATTTATCTTCCCTGCTGAAATCGTAAGCACACTTTTTCTAATTATAAACACCATTAAAATGAATACACAGCACACGATTTCAAATTCAAGGATGATCAAAGGTAACATCATGAACACAACACATCACACATCTAAGATGCATCTCTATACTTTATTCCATTTATATATTTCGATTCTTCTTCTTTCATTCACTTGAAAAATGTCTATATATGTTTGATATTCCCAGGAAAATATCGAGCAGTTTCAGCGGAATGAAACAAGGATGTGTAATGTTATACAACCTTGTGTAAAACATGTTTTCCCCCTAAAAAAGTAATTGA
This sequence comes from Meghimatium bilineatum, assembly GCA_034231615.1. Taxonomy (NCBI): domain Eukaryota; kingdom Metazoa; phylum Mollusca; class Gastropoda; order Stylommatophora; family Philomycidae; genus Meghimatium; species Meghimatium bilineatum. The sequence goes on along the minus strand of CM067316.1, from coordinate 15,060,267 downwards.
TAATTAATTGTAATATGTTTCATATTAAATTTCATTTTTTAATTCACGTTTCTTGTAGGTTGCAGGAAACAAAGGAATTAACCGTTGTGAAGAATACATTAATTATTTGAATTAAGAACAACATATTTCTAAGGTCACGGTTAATGTAAAGGGAACTTATATAATCGACATTACATCAAGTAGATTATTAGACACAGAATCTCAAACGTATTCATGAAAAAATATGCCGAATATGGATATGCTGGGACGGAAGGCGCAAAATAACGCAGCTTCACTGTGAAAACAGCAGCACTTTGTTTTAATGGCGATTGCTTGTCATATGAAGACAAGATAATTTATCATTGCGATAAGAGAAATATAGAATAGAAAGTTGTGCAAGACAGGCTGAAAATGATTTTTTTTGTAAAAGTGTGTATTATATTTGTTCAAATATTTCAATCATTCTGAAAACATTAATGGCAGCATACGTTGACATTGCTCAAAGGTACTGTTTCCGTTTGCAGTGTAAAATTAGATTGCACATTAGGCGATGAGGGGGTGTCGAAAAAAAATGAATGTGACAACATGAAAATGTTCAAGGAAAAGAGACAGGGGGTGTCAAAGTGAGAATGTATTCCATAGTTTCATATGTGGATATGGTATGGTATATATTCGAAAGTGAAACTGATAGACAGTACAGTGGATAGTCTTGTTGAGATGAACGATCACTACGCTACACATGATGATGATGTAATGCTTAAGAGTGAAAAACTAGATAGAATAAGAATATAAAAAAACCAGCGAATCAATATAATTGTTCTTAATCAAGAAAACATGAAGGAAAAAACTAACTGAAAAATCGCAAAACCGTATTTATTCAAACTTCTGGAAGATACTATACGATCTAAACAAATATACAACATATAGAATTTTCTGTACAAGTACATCAGACGTAGAATAAGTACAACAACAAGTGTGCTGTCAATAATGTCTCCTTGTAGTACATGCCCTGTGGCGTAGGTTATTAATGTCTGTCTACAGACTTTCGTCTCGTGTACTGCCAATCATTTTTTTTTACAGTCCATGCCGTTTGTCATTGCTTATCGTGTTTGCCCACATACTTATATCGCGTTCCATCACATTCATTCAATCACATATGATATCGATATTTCCCCATGCCACAATGACAGGCTGTCCAGCATATTGGTCTTCTACTTTCCCTCTTTTTATCTGCATGTTTATCACGTCGTGCTTCATTTTTAGCATCTTCTCACGATGTCTCCAAACAATGTAGAAATATCTTCTACTGATGTCTCCAAACAATGTAGAAATGTCTTCTACTGATGTCTCCAAACAATGTAGAATGTCTTCTACTGATGTCTCCAAACAATGTAGAAATGTCTTCTACTGATGTCTCCAAACAGTGTAGAATGTCTTCTACTGATGTCTCCAAACGATGTAGAAATGTCTTCTACTGATGTCTCCAAACAGTGTAGAATGTCTTCTACTGATGTCTCCAAACAATGTAGAATGTCTTCTACTGATGTCTCCAAACAGTGTAGAATGTCTTCTACTGATGTCTCCAAACAATGTAGAATGTCTTCTACTGATGTCTCCAAACAGTGTAGAATGTCTTCTACTGATGTCTCCAAACGATGTAGAAATGTCTTCTACTGATGTCTCCAAACGATGTAGAATGTCTTCTACTGATGTCTCCAGTCAATGTAGAAATGTCTTCTACTGATGCCTCCAAACAATGTAGAAATGTCTTCTACTGATGCCTCCAGTCAATGTAGAAATGTCTTCTACTGATGTCTCCAAACAATGTAGAAATGTCTTCTACTGATGTATCCAAACAATGTAGAAATGTCTTCTACTGATGTCTCCAAACAATGTAGAAATGTCTTCTACTGATGCCTCCAGTCAATGTAGAAATATCTTCTACTGATGTCTCCAAACAATGTGGAATGTTTCCTACTGATGTCTCCAAACAAACAATGTAGAAATGTCTTCTACTGATGTCTCCAAACAATGTAGAAATATCTTCTACTGATGTCTCCAAACAATGTAGAAATATCTTCTACTGATGTCTCCAAACAATGTAGAAATATCTTCTACTGATGTCTCCAGTCAATGTAGAAATATCTTCTACTGATGTCTCCAAACAATGTAGAAATGTCTTCTACTGATGCCTCCAGTCAATGTAGAAATGTCTTCTACTGATGTCTCTAAACAAACAATGTAGAAATGTCTTCTACTGATGCCTCCAGTCAATGTAGAAATATCTTCTACTGATGTCTCCAAACAATGTAGAAATATCTTCTACTGATGTCTCCAAACAATGTAGAAATGTCTTCTACTGATGCCTCCAGTCAATGTAGAAATATCTTCTACTGATGTCTCCAAACAATGTAGAAATGTCTTCTACTGATGTCTCCAAACAATGTAGAATGTCTTCTACTGATGTCTCCAAACAATGTAGAAATGTCTTCTACTGATGCCTCCAGTCAATGTAGAAATATCTTCTACTGATGTCTCCAAACAATGTAGAAATGTCTTCTACTGATGTCTCTAAACAAACAATGTAGAATGTCTTCTACTGATGTCTCCAAACAATGTAGAATGTCTTCTACTGATGTCTCCAAACAATGTAGAATGTCTTCTACTGATGTCTCCAAACAATGTAGAATGTCTTCTACTGATGTCTCCAAACAATGTAGAATGTCTTCTACTGATGTCTCTAAACAAACAATGTAGAATGTCTTCTACTGATGTCTCCAAACAATGTAGAATGTCTTCTACTGATGCCTCCAAACAATGTAGAAATGTCTTCTACTGATGTCTCTAAACAAACAATGTAGAATGTCTTCTACTGATGTCTCTAAACAAACAATGTAGAAATGTCTTCTACTGATGTCTCCAAACAATGTAGAATGTCTTCTACTGATGTCTCCAAACAATGTAGAATGTCTTCTACTGATGTCTCCAAACAATGTAGAATGTCTTCTACTGATGTCTCCAAACAATGTAGAATGTCTTCTACTGATGTCTCCAAACAATGTAGAATGTCTTGTACTGATGTCTCCAAACAATGTAGAATGTCTTCTACTGATGTCTCCAAACAATGTAGAATGTCTTCTACTGATGTCTCCAAACAATGTAGAATGTCTTCTACTGATGTTTCTAAACAAACAATGTAGAATGTCTTCTACTGATGTCTCCAAACAATGTAGAATGTCTTCTACTGATGTCTCCAAACAATGTAGAATGTCTTCTACTGATGTCTCCAAACAATGTAGAATGTCTTCTACTGATGTCTCCAAACAATGTAGAATGTCTTCTACTGATGTCTCCAAACAATGTAGAATGTCTTCTACTGATGTCTCCAAACAATGTAGAATGTCTTCTACTGATGTCTCCAAACAATGTAGAATGTCTTCTACTGATGTCTCCAAACAATGTAGAATGTCTTCTACTGATGTCTCCAAACAATGTAGAATGTCTTCTACTGATGTCTCTAAACAAACAATGTAGAATGTCTTCTACTGATGTCTCCAAACAATGTAGAATGTCTTCTACTGATGTCTCCAAACAATGTAGAATGTCTTCTACTGATGTCTCCAAACAATGTAGAATGTCTTCTACTGATGTCTCCAAACAATGTAGAATGTCTTCTACTGATGTCTCCAAACAATGTAGAATGTCTTCTACTGATGTCTCTAAACAAACAATGTAGAATGTCTTCTACTGATGTCTCCAAACAATGTAGAATGTCGTCTACTGATGTCTCCAAACAATGTAGAATGTCTTCTACTGATGTCTCCAAACAATGTAGAATGTCTTCTACTGGTCTCCAAACAATGTAGAATGTCTTCTACTGATGTCTCTAAACAATGTAGAATGTCTTCTACTGATGTCTCCAAACAATGTAGAATGTCTTCTACTGATGTCTCTAAACAAACAATGTAGAAATGTCTTCTACTGATGTCTCCAAACAATGTAGAATGTCTTCTACTGATGTCTCCAAACAATGTAGAATGTCTTCTACTGATGTCGCCAAACAATGTAGAATGTCTTCTACTGATGTCTCCAAACAATGTAGAATGTCTTCTACTGATGTCTCTAAACAAACAATGTAGAATGTCTTCTACTGATGTCTCTAAACAAACAATGTAGAATGTCTTCTACTGATGTCTCTAAACAAACAATGTAGAATGTCTTCTACTGATGTCTCTAAACAAACAATGTAGAATGTCTTCTACTGATGTCTCCAAACAATGTAGAATGTCTTCTACTGATGTCTCCAAACAATGTAGAATGTCTTCTACTGATGTCTCTAAACAAACAATGTAGAATGTCTTCTACTGATGTCTCCAAACAATGTAGAATGTCTTCTACTGATGTCTCCAAACAATGTAGAATGTCTACTACTGATGTCTCTAAACAAACAATGTAGAATGTCTTCTACTGATGTCTCTAAACAAACAATGTAGAATGTCTTCTACTGATGTCTCCAAACAATGTAGAATGTCTTCTACTGATGTCTCTAAACAAACAATGTAGAATGTCTTCTACTGATGTCTCCAAACAATGTAGAAATGTCTTCTACTGATGTCTCTTAACAAACAATGTAGAAATGTCTTCTACTGATGTCTCCAAACAATGTAGAATGTCTTGTACTGATGTCTCCAAACAATGTAGAATGTCTTCTACTGATGTCTCCAAACAATGTAGAATGTCTTCTACTGATGTCTCCAAACAATGTAGAATGTCTTCTACTGATGTCTCTAAACAAACAATGTAGAATGTCTTCTACTGATGTCTCCAAACAATGTAGAATGTCTTCTACTGATGTCTCCAAACAATGTAGAATGTCTTCTACTGATGTCTCCAAACAATGTAGAATGTCTTCTACTGATGTCTCCAAACAATGTAGAATGTCTTCTACTGATGTCTCTAAACAAACAATGTAGAATGTCTTCTACTGATGTCTCCAAACAATGTAGAATGTCTTCTACTGATGTCTCCAAACAATGTAGAATGTCTTCTACTGATGTCTCCAAACAATGTAGAATGTCTTCTACTGATGTCTCTAAACAAACAATGTAGAATGTCTTCTACTGATGTCTCCAAACAATGTAGAATGTCTTCTACTGATGTCTCTAAACAAACAATGTAGAATGTCTTCTACTGATGTCTCCAAACAATGTAGAATGTCTTCTACTGATGTCTCCAAACAATGTAGAAATGTCTTCTACTGATGTCTCCAAACACTGTAGAATGTCTTCTACTGATGTCTCCAAACAATGTAGAATGTCTTCTACTGATGTCTCCAAACAATGTAGAAATGTCTTCTACTGATGTCTCTAAACAAACAATGTAGAATGTCTTCTACTGATGTCTCCAAACAAACAATGTAGAAATGTCTTCTACTGATGTCTCCAAACAAACAATGTAGAAATGTCTTCTACTGATGTCTCCAAACAATGTAGAAATGTCTTCTACTGATGTCTCTAAACAAACAATGTAGAATGTCTTCTACTGATGTCTCCAAACAAACAATGTAGAAATGTCTTCTACTGATGTCTCCAAACAAACAATGTAGAAATGTATTCTACTGATGTCTCTAAACAAACAATGTAGAAATGTCTTCTACTGATGTCTCCAAACAAACAATGTAGAAATGTCTTTTACTGATGTCTCCAAACAAACAATGTAGAAATGTCTTCTACTGATGTCTCCAAACAATGTAGAATGTCTTCTACTGATGTCTCCAAACAATGTAGAAATGTCTTCTACTGATGTCTCTAAACAAACAATGTAGAATGTCTTCTACTGATGTCTCCAAACAATGTAGAAATGTCTTCTACTGATGTCTCCAAACAATGTAGAAATGTCTTCTACTGATGTCTCTAAACAATGTAGAAATGTCTTCTACTGATGCCTCCAGTCAATGTAGAATGTCTTCTACTGATGTCTCCAGTCAATGTAGAATGTCTTCTACTGATGCCTCCAGTCAATGTAGAATGTCTTCTACTGATGTCTCCAAACAAACAATGTAGAAATGTCTTCTACTGATGTCTCTAAACAAACAATGTAGAATGTCTTCTACTGATGTCTCCAAACAATGTAGAATGTCTTCTACTGATGTCTCCAAACAATGTAGAAATGTCTTCTACTGATGTCTCTAAACAAACAATGTAGAATGTCTTCTACTGATGTCTCCAAACAAACAATGTAGAAATGTCTTCTACTGATGTCTCCAAACAAACAATGTAGAAATGTCTTCTACTGATGTCTCCAAACAAACAATGTAGAAATGTCTTCTACTGATGTCTCTAAACAATGTAGAAATGTCTTCTACTGATGCCTCCAGTCAATGTAGAATGTCTTCTACTGATGTCTCCAGTCAATGTAGAAATGTCTTCTACTGATGCCTCCAGTCAATGTAGAATGTCTTCTACTGATGTCTCCAAACAAACAATGTAGAAATGTCTTCTACTGATGTCTCTAAACAATGTAGAAATGTCTTATACTGATGTCTCCAAACAAACAATGTAGAAATGTCTTCTACTGATGTCTCCAAACAAACAATGTAGAAATGTCTTCTACTGATGTCTCCAGTCAATGTAGAAATGTCTTCTACTGATGTCTCCAAACAATGTAGAAATGTCTTCTACTGATGTCTCCAGTCAATGTAGAAATGTCTTCTACTGATGCCTCCAGTCAATGTAGAAATGTCTTCTACTGATGTCTCCAAACAATGTAGAAATGTCTTCTACTGATGTCTCCAAACAATGTAGAATATCTTCTACTGATGTCTCTAAACAATGTAGAATGTCTTCTACTGATGTCTCTAAACAAACAATGTAGAATGTCTTCTACTGAAGCGATAATATTCTTTCTTGAAGTTACTTTATTCATGACATTCGCATGTCGCTTTTTATTAAACCATTCTCTTCAGTTAATTCTTCCTGCAAGATTTAAAAATATTTACGTTGTTTTCTAGAGGAACAATATCAAACTATAAATATGGGATTTAAACATGCAAACAAAAATTAACATACTATATTGTAAAAAAAATTACACAATCATAAAAACCAGATATAATCATATATTAGACAAAAACGGAAAGATGCAGAATAAAACAGCAGACAGTCAAACTATGGATATGGTATTGCGAGAAGTTATATAACTGCAAATCTGATCATGACTATACTATATTGGAGATCTCGGCAACAGAGAAATTTGAAATGCAGAAATTCTAGTAGATGGAATTATGGAATTGCAGCAATTCTAGTAGATGGAATTATGGAAATGCATCAATTCTAGTAGATGGAATTATGGAAATACAGAAATTCTAGTAGATGGAATTATGGAAATACAGAAATTCTAGTAGATGAAATTATGGAAATACGGAAATTCTAGTAGATGAAATAATGGAAATGAAGAAATTCTAGTAGTTGAAATAATGGAAATGCATATATTCTAGTAGATGAAATAAAAGAAGACATACGAACATTGAACACACCTGGTGTAGATAACATTCCAGCAGAACTCTTGAAGCACGGGGGAATGAATGTGGTCAATACTATTACTAAACTTTTCTAGACAATTTGGATTAAAAATAATGACCCTCTGAATGGTCATAATCACAAATAATACATATTTCCAAGAAAGGAAATTTTAAAGTGTATACGAATTGCAGAATCATTAGCTTTACAACGCACACGATTAAAGTGATGTGTACAATACTACTGAAAGGAATAAAGCACAACTACAAAGAAGTAATTGCAGAAGAACAAGTTCAAGCTAGATTCAGAGTAAGCATAAGCACCGTAGAACAAATCTTTAATATGTGAATATTAAATGAAAAACATATTCAGCATTAACATGATCTATACCACAATTTCATAGATTTTACAAAGGCCTTTGATTGTGTTTGGTATTATGGTCTCTGGCACATACTAAGACAATTTTATTTTGATACCATCATTATAAACATTGTTGAACCACTTTGAAGAAATGCTCGTAGTGTTGTCATATCAAATAATACAATTGGAGAGTTCAAATGTGGGAGATCGGCAGGGATGCATGATGTCTACAGTACTATTCAACACATACATATAACACATCATACAGGAGACGCTTCAGGATTACAGCACGTTTATATCGATGAAAGGTCACTGTATCTGCAATTTACACTTCTCTGATAATATTGATTTTATAGCTGGGTCATAACAAGAACTGTACGAGTTAAGAGCAAAGTTACCAGCAAATACGGAAAGGAAATCAACACCGAATAGAGCAAGATATTGGTTAACAGCAGAGACATACACTTAATAGGCATATGCTTTAGGAGGAGAACACTTTGAAATATTTCGGATCTAGCATATCCTAGCGACGGAAATGTAAAACAGAATTAAAGATAAGGATGGACACAGCCTTAGCTTCTATAGCAAAGTTGGCTTTAGCTTCTATAACAAAGTTGTCTTTAGCTTCAATAACAAAGTTGGCTTTAGCTTCTATAAAAGTTGGCTTTAGCTTCTATACCAAGGCTAAATCTAATTTAGAAAAACAACATTGTTAAGAGTGAAAATTAAACCGTACAGCTCAATAATGCTTCGTATTGTGTTATATGGTTGTGAGAGCTGGACACTCACTGCACACATGGGAATACGAGTACAGGCTTTCGAGTACAACTTCTACAAACGAATTCTAGGAATCTCCTATAGAGAAGATAAGACAAATGTCTTGTAAGAAATAAAATAGAGATGTATACAGGTCCACGAGAAATACTGCTTTCAATGGTGAAACGACAAAAAACTTGCATAGTTTGGACATGTACGGTGGACATGATTCCTTGTCAAAAACGATACTGCAGGGAAGGATCGAAGGTGAAAGAAGCAGAAGATCGGAAAACCATGAAAATACAACATCAGAATCTTTACATAACAATATTTATTCTTCCTCGGCAGCATCATTGAAGACAGAAATCGATGTGTGGCTGTATTGATGCATCTAATGTGGTACCCATTCGACCCTGACGGAATACGGAGTTATAGACAGATATATATATATATATATATATATATATATATATACATACATAGAGAGAGAGAGAGAGAGAGAGAGAGAAGAGATTGAAGATGTGCTCCACGTGTTGCTTAGACTCAAAATCATAGAATAGAGATTTTATAATCACTAGAAGTACAATGTAAACATGATTTGATGACTACTGGAAGAACAGGGTAGAGAAGATTTGATGACTACTGGAAGAACTGGGTAGAGAAGATTTGATGACTACTGGAAGAACAGGGTAGAGAAGATTTGATGACTACTGGAAGAACTGGGTAGAGAAGATTTGATGACTACTGGAAGAACTGGGTAGAGAAGATTTGATTATCACTAGCAATCATGGTGGCAATAGAAAAACTGCTGAGCACCAATCTTGGTTCACAGTGTGTAGTATTCCTGACAAATGCAAGACGGCACACCAGCCCAGAAGACTGCCAGACCAACAAATGCTGCTGGCCAAACTGGGTAATCAGCGTGGAGTGGCTGTGCAGTAATGTCTTCTCGTTGTCGAATACCTGGAGATGAGGGCGGTTCGTCTAACTGGGGAAGGGACTGCTGGTGATCGGCCGGATGTGCCGATGACGTACCATCAATGGAATAGACGATCAAAGCAATTAGAAGGCCAACTACGGCACAGAATTACCGCTAGGTTATGAACAGACCAATTTATCATTCTGCCCCTTAGGACAAGTCGCGGCCAAGTCCGCGGTCATATGTGCACAAGGTTCGAGATTAGCAGCACAGCCATGTGTGCATGCCAACAGGAACCGCAGAAATCATGCGCAAGTTCTTTAGGAGTGCCAGGATTGTGGGGTGGTGAGGCGAATGCACTGGCCAAGGAGACGACGGTGAAAGAGGGTCTCTGCGGTGCTATGTGCGGGTTTACGGGCACATCTAGATTTAGAGAGGACACAATTCCAGATATAAGCACGTTCTAGACGAACAGAATCACATGAAGAATGATCACTGAAAGCACACTTTTGAGGACGGATGTGTCGGGTCATTGGCGCAAATAAAACGGCGACACAACGCATGTCCATTCTCTGGACTACATAATGCTGGATATCTAGTAGGAGTTCCAGTGGGAGTTTGAGAATGAATGCTGAAGAAGAAGAAGAAGACTGAAAGCACACGGTAGAGAAGACTTGATTGTCACCGAAAGAACACGGTAGAGAAGACTTGATTGTCACCGAAAGAACACGGTAGAGAAGATGTATTTATCACTAGAAAACGCAAGGTAAAGAAGACTTAATAATGACTGGGAACACACATTTAAATCAAAAGATCGTTATCAAGAATACGTTATAGCAAACGGCGATCAAATGATGGCACTCCCAACAATTACATTACTGGAGCTAAATAAGAATATACCCGTGTTTTCAATATTCGCCTTCAGGTGTATAGTTTTTCTGAAGTTGTAACTTATTATATATTGATGTTTAGCGTGTATGTTTTATATCTGTACAATGCTACTACAGACCATTATATAAATCTGTAGCGATTATCTTTATACAGCTCAATATATATAATATTTTAAATGTTAGCACTTTGGTGGGTTTTTTTGTTTTTGGAATGTGTTTTGTTTTATAGCAATCTTAGATCTAATGTCTGCTTCACAACAAGACATTCCAATAGTTATTTGGATCAAATAGAGAAACAGGACATTCAAATAGTTATTTGGACCAAATAGAGAAACAAGACATTCAAATAGTTATTTGGACCAAATAGAGAAACAAGACATTCAAATAGTAATTTGGACCAAATAGAGAAACAAGACATTCAAATAGTTATTTGGACCAAATAGAGAAACCTCTGAACTGTTCTGATTGTGGGATGTATTAACAGAAGAAGAGAAATACAAACAAGTTAACATGGAAATTATAAAATGCTTCATGTATTCTAATGCATAATTCTAACAAACAACTAGAAAACATAATTGATGCCTTTGAGATGTGGATAGATGGAAGAATAGGGGAAACATCATAGGAAGTTAAAAAAACAAAGAGGTTCTAATAACATTTAATAAAAAAAAAGAATTATTAAGAAAAATAAATATCAGGCAAATAAAATATGTTGGAACCATTAAAAGACATGACACCTTGTTGAAGACATTACTTGAGGGTAAAAATGAAGGAAGGCGCGCAAGAGGATAACTGTTGTCATCATCATCATGTGATGGACCGCTATTAATCCATAAAAACACAATACGCATTGCAAAAAATTGTTGATAATAAACGTTTTTGTCTCGTGTCATTTCTGATTGAAACTGTATGTCTTATTTCTTCTTTGTGTATTCTATTCGCTGCTTGATTTTCATTGTAGTCCAACATTATTGTCACAACTGACTTTTATCCTGGAAGTTGTTGGTTTCAATGAGAAATAACTCTCCTTGTCATTCAGCTGAAGACATTTTATAGTTAGTGAAATGAATAGAAGTATGTTGTGTTTCGCTAGATTTGTTCTTTTTTTCAAAAAACTTCCCAGTATTCCATTTGACGCATCACTATGTTATTAAAATTATTTTTAATGTTACCATTATCATTTTTGGAGTATGGAATGTTTGTAATATCCCACGTTATTGTCTGCGATCTATTGTTCAGCTTCTAAGGAATTGATAACAACATATCGTCCTGGCATGATACTTCTTTGTAAATTGTAGTAGTCTGATGAGAAATTACTAAATTGTAGTAGTCTGATGAGAAATTACTAAATTGTAGTAGTCGGATGAGAAATTACTAAATTGTAGTAGTCGGATGAGAAATGACTAAATTGTAGTAGTCGGATGAGAAATGACTAAATTGTAGTAGTCGGATGAGAAATGACTAAATTGTAGTAGTCGGATGAGAAATGACTAAATTGTAGCAGTCGGATGAGAAATGACTAAATTGTAGTAGTCGGATGAGAAATGACTAAATTGTAGTAGTCGGATGAGAAATGACTAAATTGTAGTAGTCGGATGAGAAATGACTAAATTGTAGTAGTCGGATGAGGAATTACTAAATTGTAGTAGTCGGATGAGGAATTGCTAAATAAAAAGCCTTTGAAAAGAAATGACATTTGTATGCAACGATTGTATGTAAAGTTGTATTTTAGGAACGAACAAGTAATCATACAGTGTTTTGACTACATCTCGATGAGTTGAATAATTGTAACGTCTATTCCTGATCCTTTGTTTTTGATTATTTAATAGTGTTTACAATTCATATTTTGTTAATGGTAGCTTAGATTTCGTTTTATCAGATTCACAATGTGTACAATTCTTCATTTGTCAATGATAGATTACATTTCGTTATATCCGACTCAGTTACAATGTACATAATTCTTCATTTGTCAATGATAGATTCCATTTCGTTATATCCGACTCAGTTACAATGTACATAATTCTTCATTTGTCAATGGTTGGTTCGTTTTTTTGCGGTATGTTCGATTTTAAATGGATGTTTAAACACAAAAGATACTAAAGTAATATTGTGAAAAGAGAAAGTAATAGACAGATAGTCAAGAGTATATACAAGAATTGTATGATAACAGCAGCAGATCAGAAACAAACACGCATGACCAATATGCGTGACCATGAATAGTAAAAATAGATGTCGAGGAGGCAATACAACATAAGAAAAACAAATCCCCAGGGCTAGATAGCATCACCCTTAAAGAAATTAAACCTGTTGGTGAATTGGGTATAGAAGTGATAACAAAATTGCTGAATGCCACCTACAACAGTGGGTATATCGCTGAAGATCTCGTACAATATATCTTCATAGGTCTACTAAAGCAATCTGGTGACATAGATTGTGACATAGATTGTGACATAGATTGTGACATAGATTGTGACATAGATTGTGACATAGATTGTGACATAGATTGTGACATATATTGTGGAGAATATCGCACAATTAGTTTCATGAGCCATGTAACAAACATTATGATACGTATTGTAATGACAAGAATAAGAAATCAAATCAAATCAGAAACTGAAGATGTGCAGTGTATTCGTAGAAGGCACAAACAATGACACATACATCTTGAAGACATTAATAGAAAAAATGACATTAGTTAACAGATATCTGCATTTGTGCTTTATACTAAGGCATTTGATAAAGGGAAACATGAAGAAATAGAATGTTAGAGAATTTAAACATTGATGGTAAAGATATGAAAATAATAAGGAATATATATTGGCAAGAAAGAGCAGCCATAAGAATAGATAACCACACAGGAGCATTTCAACGCATTAAACAAGGAGTTAGACAAGATTGTGTGCTATCACCCGATCAGTTCAATGTATACAGTGAAATGATAATGAGACCCATACATAATATTCCAAGGATATCAGTAGGAGGAATATAAACAACATCCATACGCTGATGATGTACTTTTGACAGCCGAAAATGTAAGTTACAAGAAATGATGAATATCTTTGCACAAGAAAGTCAAAACAAAGGGCTTAGTCTGAATAGCAGAAAAACTGAAGTAATCGTAACAATAGAGAATAAATTTCCTCTAGAATGCAACATCAAAGTAGATTGGATCAGTCTGAAGAAAAGCAACATATTCAAATGTTTGGGTGCATTAATAACATCAGATGGAAGATGTAATAGAGAAGTCAAATGTAGAATAGCCCAGGCAAAGGCAACATTTCACAAGATGAAGACCATCCTATGTAATATATCATTGTCAGTTGAGGTGAGAAAGAGAGCTCTTAGAAGTTATATAGAACCAATTCTGATGTATGAAAGTGAATCGTGGACACTCAGCAGAACAGTGAAATATTATATTGAGGCAGCAGAGATGTGGTTTTATAGAAGATTGTGGAAAACACCATGGGCAGTTAAAAAGTGTAATGAAGATATCGTGAAAGAAATTAATTCAAAAAAGAAAGAAAGAAACCGTCCACATATTGGACATATCATGAGAAGAGAAAATATGGAACACATTGTAACAACAGGCAAGTTGAAGAGCAAGAGAGGTAGGGGAAGACCAAGAGAGAAAATGCTTGACAACCTAACATTGTAGCACGGGAAAACATCGGTCTCGGAAATGATTGACATCACACGAAATAAAAGGATTTGGAAAGACACGATAACTAACGCCACACGGCATGGATCATAAGAAGAAGACGGTTCGAGTAAGTGATACCGTACTAATGTGCAGTGTGCACAACGTCGATTACGAAGCTGACGTCACCACACAAATGTGTTATACGTTTACGCTGCCATCATCACACAAGTGTGTTATGTGTTTTATCCATCTTTCAGTTTTTAACTTGTTATCAGTACTTAGGAACTGGTATACGAAAAGAGCTATTCAAGTAGAGATGAGAGCCCGGAAAGAAGCAGTTGTGAGATTGTTACATGAAACAAATCGAGTTTTCAGTCAATCATTCAGTCAAGACCATGCAGAAATCCAGGCAATTAGTGTGGCAGCTAAAAAACTGCTGAACTCCAACTCTGGCCTACAGCCTGTGGTATTCCTGACAGATGCAAGGTCAGTGCTTCAAGCTCTCCAGTCTGGAAAACTAACAGACTTAAAAAAACTACTTAGCGAATTGTCTTACCAGTATAGGGTAACCATGCAGTGGATACCCTCTCACTGTGGAATACCGGGAAATGAAAAAGCAGACCAACTTGCTAAGGAAGGTGCTGCCGAAGACCAACCAGATATACCAATCACCTACCATCAGAAAAAACAGATGATAAAGTGAATAAGAAAGCCACAAACACCAACACAAGATGACTATCACATTATGAATAGATCAGAACAAGTTATAATTCTACGTCTCAGAACAGGACACAACCGACTCCGCAGTCACATGTATACAAAGTTCAAGATTGGCAACACGGCCATGTGTACATGTGGACAGGCAGCACAGAGTGCCAAACATATACTTCAAGAGTGTTCTGAGCATGAAACGCTGAGGCAGACATATTGGCCAGAGGAAACAACACTGGAATCAAAGCTCTATGGGACACTGTATGAACTACAAAAGACAGTGAGTTTTATTAAGGAGACAGAATTACAGATATAGACATGTTTCAAGTGAACGAAAGAAGAAGAAAAAAAAAAGTCAAGACCATGTTCCGCTTAAGAGAATAGACCACGGGTGATTTATTTCTAGTATGTCTTTAAATTTCTTCTCACACTTTTACATGTAATACCAATAATTTTAAGAGCTTTAACCGTCTACTTTCTCCAAGTTCTTCTAGATCTTCCCTGTCTTCTCTTTTTGCCAGAATTCCAACCTTTCAGAGTATGCTCGTTCTATTTCCATGCAGAGATTGACATCTCCCATTACACATTTGAAATACAATCCGCATTGTTCAATTAATTCTGGTGATTGTAAAACAATTTTTTTAAAAATAAAATATTATTATTATTATTTTTCCGATCATTCTCAAAGCACAACCAGGTTCTCTTTTGTAGCAGGACACTGTGCTGATGTGAGTTTCTTTGCGCAAATAGACAGACACATCCTACTTCGGTGTGTAGCTAATGCATTCAGACTTTTTAAAATCACTTTTACTTAACGGTGGACATCTGTAGTCATATCATTAATTAAATAGAAGTGAAAAAGAACTGGTTCCCGTACTGTACACACTGGACACCAACTTCAAGGTGCAAGAGAACTGGTTTCCGTACTGTACACACTGGACACCAACCTCAAAGTGCAAGAGAACTGGTTTCCGTACTGTATACACTGGGCACCAACCTCAAAGTGCAAGAGAACTGGTTTCCGTACTGTACACACTGGACACCAACTTCAAAGTGGGAGAGAACTAGTTCCCGTACTGTACACACTGGACACCAACCTCAAAGTGTGAGAGACTGGTTTCCGTACTGTACACACTGGACACCAACCTCAAAGTTACGCACAGTCAAATGGGTCACGCATGCTTGTCTTTGCCGTCGGGGTACGTATCAATATCGTCATAGCTATAGGCGCCCACATATGTTTAATTTGTAATTTATGATTTGAACTTTGTAGTACAAGTAATATTTTTTTTAATGAATTGAATTTGGTACTACAAGTAATATTTATAATTTAACATTTGATTTTGCAGTGTAAGTAATATTTGTAATTATTTAACACCTATTATTTAACGCAGAATCACTATGAAAATAAATGCATATTTAAGTTAAAAATAAGTATAGTGACATTCGTCCAATTTAACACAAGGGAGATATTCTTTCCACAACAGTCTTCTTTTTAGACCTTCCGAACACTCACGATTGTGCATTAGTTAGATTGCTACAGCGTACGACATATTTAAGGACATTGAAATGTCTTTTGTTCCCAGTCACATTTGGAGGCAAATGCCACTATTGATAATAACCATACCTTCGATTACTTATTTTTCCATTCTGTTATATCACCGTATATGTTGAAAACTTCAACTTTTTTGTTATAATGTTATTTATGAAACAATTCACTTCCACATGTTATGTTCTTGAACACTTATTGATTATATTCTTCCACCGATGTCCATGGTATTTTCAAGATCCTTCGTAGCATCCCATTTCAAACGAATATATTCTCTTTTCCATTACTTATTCAAGGTCTATTTTTCGCAGCCATACATTGCTACTAGAAATATGCGTGTGTTGATCATATGTAAATTAGCTTTACTATTCGTACTTTTTCAAAGATCTTTCATTTGAACATACTTGATTAGGAGTTTTCTATTCTTCCCTTGATTTATGCTAATTGATTTCAGCCAATATTAATGTTAGTCAGTAATTCGTTAGATATTCATCATAACATTCCGGACACGTCCAGTGTGTTCCAATCTCGTGTTCAATATGTCCTTCAGAATGTAGTAACTGGTTGTTCCAATCTCGTGTTCAATATATCCTTCAGAATGTATTTTATCAGAGGTACGACCCTTTTAACTGCAAACGCTAGAACACATAGGTTATTTAACGATCAAAAATAGTTGAGGCCCCAGGTTTGGTATTCCAGACTTCATGACCTCAGGAGCATATTTACCTAATTATATTTCAAAATCGAAACGTTGAGGGTAGCCTGTTTCAGGTTTTAAATGATATTTATGTCCACTGTTATTACTATGGAGACAGGTCGTAGAAAATTCGTGAAAAATTCATCTGAGAAAAAAAAAATCTGTAATGCGACTTATACGAAGAAACTTAAAAAATGTTCCAATATTTAGTGGATTTTATAGATATAAGAACAATATAATTAGTGGATTATATAGATATAAGAACAATATAATTAGTTGATTTTATAGATATAAGAACAATAGAATTAGTGGATTATATAGATATAAGAACAATAGAATTAGTGGATTATATAGATATTAGAACAATAGAATTAGTGGATTATATAGATATTAAAACAATATAATTAGTGGATTTTATAGATATGAGAACAATATAATTAGTGGATTATATAGATATTAGAACAATAGAATTAGTGGATTATATAGATATTAGAACAATATAATTAGTGGATTTTATAGATATGAGAACAATATAATTAGTGGATTATATAAATATAAGAGCAATAGAATTAGCTACCCGACATTTCCTTCAAAGTACTTCCTTTCTTTAACAACACACTTTTGTCAACGCGCATACATCTGGAAATATTCGTTGAACCCATTCTTTGACACCTCTTTGGCTGTCTTGTCGCATTGGTGATAACGCCATCTGCATCTTTGAATCGCTGTCTTTTTAGGGTCGATTCTAGTCAAGGGAACAAGAACAAAAAGCAGCCGGTACAAGGTCCGGCGAATATTGAAGCTGTTCCAAGGTAATAATATTGTGCTTTGTGAGGTACTGCTTTACCAGTAAGGATAGGTATGTCGGCGCATTGTTTAGCAGTATAATCCAAGTGTTTGTTCTCCATTTTTCTGGTCGTTTTCGTCTGATAACATCTCTTAGATGACGAAGAATATTACCGTACATTTCCTCGTAAACGATTCAGCCAACAGGAATTAACTTATGGTAGAGTACAATTATGTGAATAATAAACAAAACTCCAACATAACTGTCCCTTTGCTCTTGTCCAAACAAAATGTACATGTTTCGGGTTGATGCAGGAGATTTTCATTTACAGAAACGCTTATGCCACACAAAAACTTGCGATTTCTTCATTGCTGTATCACCATCTGCAATGTTGGTAGTGTCGTTGAGAATGACTTTTCAAGCAACACATATAATTTTACATTTTACGTTGTTCAATCAAAAACATCTACAGCTCCGACCATGCAATTAGCACAACACACAAACAGACATCTGTATATGTTCTTCGAGAGTATATGTGAAGATGACGACCATGTTCTTTCTTCAACATCATTGCCAACTTCTAAACATATAATCTCTATAACATCGTCTTCCATTCAAACAGTAATCGACTATTCCGAGAACTATTTGAAGCTACCTCGTATATTTCTTATCATCGAATACACTTTACAGAGATATATGCTTGTGAACATCGCATAGAATCATAATATACCGAAGCATATATTTATCAAAATGTAAACTTTGTCAATGTATATAGAGTATGTATTTAAAAGAAAATATACTTCTATGTCGTGATTCGACACAGATTCGCAAATTGTACAAACGAGGACCTCATGCGACCGAGGTCCGAGAATTCGACAATTATAACTTAAGGCATGGACATCCAGATACAAGCAAGATCTAACTTTCAGATTTGCCACGTCACAGTAACAGGTGGGTGTAAAAAAAGTTGCTAAAATTTCTCTTACAGTGCTGTCAGTTTTCGGTACCCATCTGAGCATAACTGATGAATGTTTGTCTGAATAGTTGGCAACTTTTCACAACATAGGTAACTTTTAACTGATAACCGATGAGAGAAAATATAGATAACAGTTTACATGGCAGACTAAATTAACGTTCCAACCATAATGTCTTTATCAAGAACAATATAAGCAATACAGAGAACAAACAATAAAAATAATAGTAATATCACAAATGGACGAGACTGAAGATATTAACAACAGAAAAATTATAATTTTTGAACCAATATTCACACTCGTAGCTATAAAATGTACAAGCCGGGTATATGTTGTAAGGGCCCTTCGGAAATTATTTGTTGTAACCGCCTGTTACTGTGACGTAAAAGGTTTCTAGTTTGTCGATATTTGTATTTAGATGTCCGTGGTTAAGGAATGCACCTTAATTCACCTCATGTGCGTTCACTGTAAGACATAAGCTAAACATTGTTTACTGTCATATAGCTAGATATATGTCCAGGATGAAAGCTCATTGGAAACTACCGCAAGTAGTGAGGACCACGCAACCCTCGAAGGCACAAAGATACTTTCTCATAAAATACAAAGGTACACATTTCAACTGGAAAACAACTCGAAATCCAGCTAGAACCAATAACGTAGCACGCATTGGTTCTCATATAATTAAATCCTGCTTGAAGTACTTATACCACACCACTTATATAACACAACCAGAATAAACTTCAAAATTACGTCCTAACTTAGAAACTCTAGTCCACAGTTTCAGCTGTAACGAATAGGGAATCGACCCTGTTTGAATCTTGCTAACAGAAGAATCAATTCCCCAAGAACTGCTACGTCCAATTTCCCTTGAAACATATTTTTCAAAGAACAATTTGTTATT
Organism: Meghimatium bilineatum; assembly: GCA_034231615.1. NCBI lineage: Eukaryota > Metazoa > Mollusca > Gastropoda > Stylommatophora > Philomycidae > Meghimatium > Meghimatium bilineatum. Next base: position 15,040,590 of record CM067316.1, on the reverse strand, counting down.
CAATAACATATCTGAATTTTCCAAATATTTATCTCTAAATCTAGTAGAAAATTATCCACACACTGCAATTAAAGACATAATCTCTCGACATGATTTACCAATAGGAACGTTTTTCGTGCTATCCAGAGCGACATAAATGATGAAATAAACCAGAAATTACCCTGACTGCGAGAGATACTTGTGCGTACAAACACTCACCGTTACAGCTGCCGTTGTGGCTGGGGATTTAACGATATAGAATAAAATAGACAGATATTTTTTTTTGAAAAAAAGTAATAATTTTATGTTCATTGATTTTTTTGTCGGTGTCTTCAGGGTAAACCTCGCTCTGTATCACTCAGACATGTTTTTACCCTTTTTTCTGTAGGAATTCGGCGCCTCAGGTGGCGAGTCCAAGAATGGCATTTGAAAACAATAACAGCATATTATTACTTCGCTATCTTGCAACCTTTTATTTTAGCACAAAATGGCATAGCTAGATACCAGAAATACAAATAGGTACACATTGTCTTTCAGCAGATGGGGGGAAAAATGTAAGCGTTTGTTAGGCACTCCTTCTTCTTCTTGTCCTGCGTTCGTTCTCAAATGAGATTAGCAGGGTGTAGTCATGACAACGAATGCATTGTGATTTAGACCCTAACTGCGATATCTGCGGATTTCGGCCAGAAACATCATATATCTTCTGGATCAATTTGACCATATGTAAAATGGAACGGCCAAAACCACACCGAACCCCGCTTAGTCGCCTCTACAACATACTTGGAGGAGAAACAGTGTTGCTATTCCTTGCTCTTCTTTCTGGTACAGGCAACACGCTGGCGTGTTAAGGAATAATTAGACATCTTGCGTTCGCATTACTACTAGTTATCTATGTCCTAAACAGTCAAGTATAAGTCAAATTACACATCCAACTCGTCATATGTTATCTATACAATCATCTATACGTCACCTTACAGTTCCAATTCGTCATCTGTTATCCATACAATCATCTATCCGTCATCTTACAGTTCCTACTCGTCATATGTTATCTATAGAACTATTTGTCCGTCACCTGACAGTACCCACGTGTCATCTATTTGTCTATACAAAATCATGTATAAGTCACTTGACAATTTCTTCTTATTTATTTATCTACACAATCATGTATCAATCAACATACAGTTTATACTTCTCATCCATTTATCTACACAATCATGTATCAATCACCTTACAGTTTATACTTCTCATCCATTTATCTATACAATCATGTATCAGGAATTATCCTGGATAACTGAAGACCAACAAGCAAAATCAAAGCAAGCCTTCATATGTGATGATTCGAATCGAATTATTTACGTTCTATATGTTGGTCAATATATATACACACACACAGACACGCATACACACATACACACTTATACACACGCACACACGATGTGTCACCTGACAATACTGACAACGCCGACCCACTGAAGTTACGGAAATAATCCAAAATATGACGTCAAATGCTTGTTCTGTTACTGCTCTTCAGTCTTCTATTGTTAGGGGGTCACGTATCAGACATCTTACATTTTCTGCTCATCATCAAGATGCACTATTCTACACATCTGCACAACATCATTTCTGCGATTCGGTGCGCACATAAAATCATTTTTGATGTGGTCAGAACGTATTTTTTAAATGCTAGACCTTCCAATTTTTTCCACCCCTCCCCCGGCCCCCAGGCCCCCCCCCCATTTTTTTTTATAATTCTAGATTCTTACAACCTGTTTCACATAGTATCTGTCATACTTAATGTAATGTATAGCCTATCCTTCTCCTTTTAGCTTTTTCTGCAGATTATGAGGATGTAGTCCAAAGAACGGAATGCGGTGTACCATAGTTTACTCTATATACTATCTGTGATATCTCTGACTTTCGGTCTGACACATCCGACTTCAGAATCAAAACGTCACCCTAAAACCTCATTAGCTGTTTTTTTTTGCGACATGCATGGAAAGTAAAAATTGTTGCTATTTGTTCCTCTCCTTACGGGCCCCCAGCATTATACGGGCGTATTTTACGACTGGTAGCGACTGCTGCAGCAAATCCGTTCAAGTTTAGATAAGTAATCGTAAATCTTTAAGGTGGTTATCAAATAAACCACTCATGCAAAATATGAAGCCCATATGCTTAGTAATAACGGAGATAATAGACAATATATGTGTTCAAATATTGATGAACACACTATAATATGGTACAAACATCTTTCTCTGGTTAGAAATGTTACATTGATTACCGGTAGGTAAGCTATCCTATCAACTCTCAAGATGAATATTACAGGTTCAACGTATTTACATTGATGTGTATTGAGGAGCGCAGTAGCCAAGTTGATAGTGAGCTAGGTTACAGCGTGCCGGGTTCGAAACCACGTCCGGACAAAAATAAAATCCTGGTTGTGGATATTAATATTTCTCGCTTGACACGACCACTCCTCCAGTCGACTTAGCTGTAAATGAGTACCTGATGCATGAGTTAGGGGAGATAAAGCAAGGAAGGGAACTGGCCACCAAACCTAATAGTTGCTGCGGTAAATATGAGTTATTTAAGAGTTATTTAAGAGATATTCATCTTGTGAAGAGTGAAAGCTTGCTTTGATTTTGCTTGTTGGTCTTCAGTTATCGAGGATAATTCCTGATACATGATGGTATAGATAAATGGATGAGAAGTATAAACTGTATGGTGATTGATACATGATTGTATAGATAAATGGATGAGAAGTATAAACTGTATGGTGATTGATACATTATTGTATAGATAAATGGATGAGAAGTATAAACTGTAAGGTGATTGATACATGATTGTATAGATAAATGGATGAGAAGTATAAACTGTATGGTGATTGATAGATGATTGTATAGATAAATGGATGAGAAGTATACACTGTAAGGTGATTGATACATGATTGTATAGATAAATGGATGAGAAGTATACACTGTATGGTGATTGATACATGATTGTATAGATAAATGGATGAGAAGTATACACTGTAAGGTGATTGATACATGATTGTATAGATAAATGGATGAGAAGTATACACTGTATGGTGATTGATACATGATTGTGTAGACAAATAGATGACACGTGGGAACTGTCAGGTGACGGACAAATAGTTCTATAGATAACAGATGACGAGAAGGAACTTAAGGTGACGGATAGATGTTTGTATACATGAATAGTTATCCCGACGGCAGGTTGATTTTACTATTGTCCATCCCAGGTGGACTTGCCGTTAAGCAAGGGTGGTGACTGGGCGCTTTAGCTGTCTGTTCAAGGCCAGAAGTATCGCCTTGGCTGCGTTGTATCCATATGTTATGTGCTGTTTTTATCTATCCATCTTTTTCTAGGTCTTCATCTTGGTGGATATGGTTCATTCTCATAAGGTGTCCATATAATTTTATATATTGTTTCTCGATGTATTCTGTGGATGGTTTTGTACCTGATTTCATCATTTCTAATTTTGATGTACTCATCAACTTGATGTATCAGACATAATAACAGGAATGTATCAGACATAATAACAGGAATGTATCAGAGATAATAACAGGAATGTATCAGACATAATAACAGGAATGTATCAGACATAATAACAGGAATGTATCAGACATAATAACAGGAATGTATCAGACATAATAACAGGAATGTATCAGACATAATAACAGGAATGTATCAGAGATAATAACAGGAATGTATCAGACATAATAACAGGAATGTATCAGACATAATAACAGGAATGTATCAGACATAATAACAGGAATGTATCAGACATAATAACAGGAATGTATCAGAGATAATAACAGGAATGTATCAGACATAATAACAGGAATGTATCAGACATAATAACAGGAATGTATCAGACATAATAACAGGAATGTATCAGACATAATAACAGGAATGTATCAGACATAATAACAGGAATGTATCAGACATAATAACAGGAATGTATCAGACATAATAACAGGAATGTATCAGACATAATAACAGGAATGTATCAGAATGTATTTCATCATATCCATCGGCAAAGGTCGGCCAAAACGTCTTTGGACAAGAGATATTCAGAAATGCATGCACATGTCGTCAGAAAAAGCTTGACAACTTGCCCAGAGATCGAGGGGGTTTCAGGAGATGCTTAAAGATGGCTACGTTCTGGGAATAATACGTCACATGTCACATCTGAACGTTTCTTCTATCTATCTATCTTAGCTAAACACTTTGTTGCCTTTCAGTGTCAGTGGCAGAAGAGTTTTCTGAAGATGGATCTAGTGTGTTCTGTGTATATTGTGGAATTTGTCGCCTCTTTTATTTCGGTGGTCCATCGTTATCGTGGTCGGCCTCTAGGTCTTTCTTCACTGTATCTGTGTAGCATAGCTTGCTGTGGTATGCTGTCTGGTGGTTGTCTGCTGATGTTTCTTAATGTATCGTTATGTATCAGAAATAAAAATCTTGAACAGACAACATCAGGGATTGGACAAGATACGATTTTTCCTCACTCATCCGTCTCTTTGAAAATAAAAATCACAGCCAGACTCTGTTTGCTGAGTCGTAATGTGGTACCCTTCTACGACCCTGACTGGTTACCAGTTTATAGATAGATCAGACATAAAAAACAAGCTTGTCCTTCAACCAATATGACCAGAATGATATTCTAAACAGACGCTGGTTCTAACAACGTACGTATGTTAACGTTACCATCATGTTCAAATTACATAACACGTTAAATGAAATTTGTCTATGATTATAAGTGTATTATCGAATGACGTTTTCAATTAGTATTCTCTCTTTCAAGTATTTATCATTCTCTTACCTTTAATATAGATATTGTCGGGCCACTGGCGAGTATAATCTATGTACGAGCTTGTGTCAGTTCTGTCTGTTATCAGCTTTTTCCAGACGTTTTCTATATTGAGAACTGCCACTCATGTATGATGTCAACAGTCTCTTCATAGTAACATTTATATTGAGAACTGTCAGTCGTTTCTTCTGTCAATCGATTTTTTTTCTGTCCGCATTTCTCATTCTCTTTATAGAGATGGCATCAAGGGTAAGTAATGAAATGCTACTATTACTAAATGTCTAAACTTAAAGTACAAATAATAAGAAATAATAAATGCAAGATGAAAAGACACACACACGCACGCACAAAAACAGGATGTTGTAGCCAAGAAGTGACATTTATGAAGAAAAAAAAACGAAGAATATAAAATAACAAAACAAAAAAACAATTTCGTATCAACACGTACTGACTGATGTGGGACGAAACGTATACCTTTGCTTACAAATAATTTCACCAATACCTCTTTGTGTGGTTACGTATATACAATCATCATCATCATGTTCCTCTTGTACCAAACTTGGCACATAGGGGTAGCTCCTCATGCTTGTCAATCAGCAGCCAGATCGTTCCGGATCGTTCATTTTCATACCAGCTGTTGTGATTTCTTTTTCGATAGTTCTTTTCAGTGTTGGCTGTGGTCTTCCCCTTTTTCTCTTGCCACTCGGTGACCATGTAAAGACGACGTGGTATTCTGTTTTCATTCATTCTGAGTGCGTGACCGATGTATACCCAACGTCTTTTTCTAATAACGTCTGTGATGTATTCTTGTTTTGTCTCTTCTCTTAGCGTCTCATTTGACTTATTAAAGTCTTTCAAGTTTGTGTTTGTGATTTTCCTGAGGCATTTGTTTTCGAAGGCAATTAGTTTGTTTTCTAAATATGCAGTTGATATACAATATCAATGATGTATTGGTGTGTATTCTCGGACTGTCCGATGTATTGGTGTGTATTCTCGGACTGTCCGATGTATTGGTGTGTATTCTCGGACTGTCCGATGTATTGGTGTGTATTCTCGGACTGTCCGATGTATTGGTGTGTATTCTCGGACTGTCCGATGTATTGGTGTGTATTCTCGGACTGTCCGATGTATTGGTGTGTATTCTCGGACTGTCCGATGTATTGGTGTGTATTCTCGGACTGTCCGATGTATTGGTGTGTATTCTCGGACTGTCCGATGTATTGGTGTGTATTCTCGGACTGTCCGATGTATTGGTGTGTATTCTCGGACTCTCCGCAGTATCTGGGCAGCCATTGTTCTCCAGTATTGACAAGATGGACTTCTGGGAAACTGGTACAAAATATGAAGTCTGAATAGGAAGAATTCGCAGAGACTACATAGCCACAACTTCCCATTTATATAAAAGCAGTCAGATTTATATTCGCAGAGACTACATAGCCACAACTTCCCATTTATATAAAAGCAGTCAGATTTATATTCGCAGAGACTACATAGCCACAACTTCCCATTTATATAAAGGCAGTCAGATTTATATCAATTTTAGCAAAATATATATGCTCATTACGGTTGGTGCTCACGTGTATGGTCAATTCCCCATTTACCCCTCTGGAAATGGATAATCTAAATCTCTTGAGTAGAAGACTTCTCGTAGCGTTGTATATTGGTGAAAGTTTCTTGTAGTCTTATGGGTACGAAATAAAGCTCTGGAAAAGTCAAGATATCGCACAGAGAAAGTAACACATAATTGCTTGTAATTCAATGGGAGTGAAAAAGAAACAAATTCTTGATTCTTCCTTAAAAAACTGGCCTCACGGCAGGTGGGGAATTCCCATAAGTGCTCCGCCCTCTGTTCCAGCAGCTAGTCGACTCGATGGTGCTTCGAGTCTAATGCTGCTTAAACAGACGTCGACATCAGGGCACAACTCTGGCCCTCGCGACAGGTTTCTTTGATGTTCCGCCCACCCACGCCGTGCCCGTAAATAGTTCAAGCACAAAGTTGGCCTGTCGGAACAACATGGTAACTGTTATCGAAGGTTACGACTACGGGATTGTATAGATTGGATTGCCGTGCCATGAAGCTTCTATAAGAAGATAACCTCAATATAACGGCATGTCATCTACTAAGGTTTTCTTTTGCATGTCTAGTGATCCATTGTTGAGACCCACAGACACAATCGCATGCGCAAACAGAAACAAATGGAGAAGGATAATATTTGAGCCTGGGAATTGAATAAATAGTGAATTACAAATGTGAAATATACCCAATAAAATAATATAAACATAATAATAGCTCTCAATTTGTAAATATGACTTCATATAAAAGTCAGTTACCTTTCCTTCAAAGTGATATATGAGAGTCCTGCAAATACCATGGACAGAAAGGAAGTCGAATCAAGGTGCTAAACAAAATCAACATCCAAGACCGCTGGCGTCTAAAGACTATATTAAGAAGGAAGTTAAGTTCTTTCCTTCATCTAGAGCGGCATAGTGGTATGGAGAGTGTACTGCTGGAGAGAGATAGAAGGTAGCATAGGCAAAGGTCGCCAAGACGTCGTTGGGCAAGATGCATCAAAGAATGTATGCATGAGGCAGGGCAACTCGTCACAAACCGTGGAGATTTCAAGAAATTCATAAGGAAGACAACCTGCTGGAAATAATGTATCAAATAACAACAACAAACTTTCATTTTCCAGGCATTTCAAGAATATATATTATAGTGTTAGGCCAGTCATTGACCAACAAAATATTAATTTATAATTTGGTCCAGACCAATCACATACTAACGAATAATGTGGGCAGGACAAATTACGGTACTAAGAATAATGTGGTCAGAACCAATGAGGTACTAAGAAATAATGTGGTCATGGCCAATGAAATACTAACGAATAATGTGGTCAGGATCAATGACATCCTAACTAGTACTGTGGTCAGGACCAATGACATAAGGAATAATGTGGTCATGGCCAATGACGTACTAACGAATGTTTGGTCAGGACCAATGACGTACTAACGAATGTTTGGTCAGGACCAATGACGTACTAACGAATGTTTGGTCAGAGGACTAATAACAGATAATATGGTCAGGACCAACGACATACAAACATATAATGTGGTGAGGACCAATGGGATATTAACGAATAATGTCGTCATGACCATCGACATACTAACAGATAATGTGGTCAGTGTCACGACTGTGTCGTTACTTTCCCAGGAGACTGTGAATCAATTTCATAGGCTGGGTCGATGTAGGTCTAATTTTGTAAATAGGAAAATCTTAAAGTATTACAACGGACTGTGAAAGAGAATAGGTCAGTAATGTGTCGAAAGTCCACACTAAACGAGAGATACAAACAATGATGAGTTTAGTAGTTATTACTTTCCCTTTATATGCCCATTTATGCACTGTTATTCACTGTTATTATTTTAATGTTAATTGTATACACTTCCTATTAATTTCGGTTTGGCGCACAAGAGAGACGGTTATACTGTTGGTCTCACATCTGTAAGGTGCAGGGTTCGACCCCGAGCACGGACTAGTGTTTTTTTTCTGTTGGAGGGTAAATTATAAAGCTCACTGTACATGACGTGGTGACAGCAAGGGTATGCGGTTTTATCACACAAGCCACTGGCAAACTCCGTAACGGGGGGGGGGGAGGAGGAAATATGACAGTGTTGCCATTGTTAATTATTTTTGTTTATACTGGTTTTTTTTTCAATTCAATCTACAAGATATCTGCACCTTGTCATAGCACGGCACAATTTATTTACATAATACGATAACAGGATAATTTCTGATCATAAGATAATAATTAGGATTATCAAAAAACATACATGTTCTCTTGATCTGCTTTTACAAGAGAGTTGCACGCAGTTCAACTGATTTAATACACATAACACTACTCCATGGGAAAACTATGACATACCATCTGGACTAAATGTTCACTAGGCAGTTCCATACAAAGTACAAGCATCGCCAATAAATATGTGATAGGTCTCGCCATACAGGGTATATCACTGCAATCATCTATACAAGATAAATAGATAGTTCCGTACGGGATACGACACTTCACTTTCACCAAGGGTTTTATAAATATTGCAATCGCGTTACTCGAATCTACAATGAATGTTCAATTGGCAACTCCATGCAGGGTACAACGCAACATCTGCAACTCGATATTTAAGCAGGACAAAACAAAATATCTGCAATACGTTATTTAGGCAGGATTAGCACGACAATGGTAACACATTGACAGAAAACACAGATATCAAGGAAAAATGAAAATAATACTGTAAGGAAATTTATAAAGAAAGCCACAAAAACACTGACAATAACACCCACAATATCAGTGGAGTAGAACACGAACCCAGTTTAGACGAAGTCACATAGGCCATTAAAAACCCGAAGAGAGGGAAATCTCCAGGATGTGATAATATAACTGCTGAAATTATCCCGGCCGGAGGAGAAATCACCATCACCATCTATCACACATTCTGCACCAAGATCTGGAAAAGTGAAGTTTGGCCCAAGGAATGGACACGATCAGTCTACATACGCTACGGAAGAAGGGAAATCTAACACTATGTACCAACTACAGAGCCATTGCACTGATCAGTCAAGCAAGCAAAATACTGCTTGATATCATCATGAAAAGACTACAAGATAAGCTGGAAGAAGAGTTAAATGAAACACATACAGGTTTCAGGCAAGACAGAAGCTGTAGAGACCATATTTTCAATATGCGGAACATCATAGAAAAATGCAGAGAGTTTAATGTAGACATCTATACATGCTTTATTGACTACAACAAAAACATTCGATTGTGTACAACATAATGAACTGTGTAATATCATGAAGGACATTGGTTTCCCGCTATACCTAATCCACCTCATAAAAACATTATACCAAGACCAACAAGCAGCCGTGAAAGTAAATAGTGAAAAATCTGATTAGTTCAGCGTGGAAAAAGGAGGAAGACAAGGATGGTATCCTATCACCATTATCTCTTATTATCTTTATAACATAATGAGCAATATAAGAAATGACCAACAGAGAAATAACTTTGACCCACTCAATATCGGAGGTCACGAGATACCAGAACTAAGATATGTTGAACATACAACATTATTGGCATACAGTCAAGCAGGTCTTGAACACCACACAAACTCCATTAAAAAAGATAGTGAAAAAGAAAACATATTTCTGAATTATTTCTATAAAAACAAAAATACAATAAATACAAACAAAACATATTACATGATTATGACAAGCAACAAAAACCACAATCAAGTTCTCAATCAGTATCAACAGCGTGTTAGAGAGAGGCAATAGTTTTTAATACCTTGGTCCTCTTATCAATAGTAACGGTGATTGCTATGGAGAAGTGAGAGGAGATTGGTCATTTTGTCGAAGAAGCTGATACAAATGAAAAACATATGGCTGAGCTGCTGCAAAACAACAAAATTAACATTCCTAAGAGCTTGCATATTCCCAGTGGCCATATATGGGTGTAAACCCTGGACAATCACCAACAAAGTGAAAAATAAAATAGCAGCATTTAAAACAAAATGTTACAGAAAAATACCATGGACCAACAAGATCACCAATATAGCCAACCCTATATCACTAACGCGATTACAGTCTAGAGAAGACCATAATGGAGGAGGTGATGCGAGCCAGACGAATAAGAGGCAGACAAATAAGAAGATTGACGCAAGACATCAAAGACCACCTGAACATGACAGTAACAGAAGCAGAAAGACTAGTCCTAAATCGACAGAAGTTTTGAAAGTCTTGTTCCGGATATGCTACCTGATGATGATGACAACACGACAGATGTTGATACATTAACATAAATAGGCATCTCCATGCAGGGTAAAACATATCATTTGCAACTGACCTATGTAAACACTCTAGGTAGAGTACAGAACAACATTTGTTAGGAATTGATATTATATCAATCAATATCAATTAGTAAAACCCGTAACCCATCAGGGTCGGTGGGTTACCACATTAGATGCTATAGCACGCAGAGGCAGAGTACTCCAAAAATTTCTATCATCAACAATGCAGATGAATGAGTAAAAATCTTTTCCTCTCCATTCCCTGATGTAGTCTGTCAATGCCTTTATTTGCCCTCTTCCGCTTCTTCGTTCTTCGACAGTTCCATGGAGTATTGTTTTTGACAATGAATAATGTCGCTCTATACATGTCTAAATCATGCTAGTTATTATATAGTATGATATTATATATGGCTTATATATGTGTATAGTCCAATGCAGGGTGTTACACTTCCATCTGCAATAGCATAAATAGACAGCCCCCATGCAGGGTACAACATATCGTCATCATCTAACGTACACAAGCAGTATAAACAGGATATTCACAACTTAGAAACATAATGCAGGATATTCACAACTTAGAAACATAATGCAGGATATTCACAACTTTGAAACATAATGCAGGATATTCACAACTTAGAAACATAATGCAGGATATTCACAACTTTGAAACATAATGCAGGATATTCACAACTTAGAAACATAATGCAGGATATTCACAACTTTGAAACATAATGCAGGATATTCACAACTTAGAAACATAATGCAGGATACTCACAATTTAGATACATACTCTCCAGACATCTCCACGCAGATAACTCACATCTTAGATACATACTCTCCAGACATCTCCACGCAGGAAACTCACAACTTAGATACATTCTCTCCAGACATCTCCACGCAGGAAACTCACAACTTAGATACATTCTCTCCAGACATCTCCACGCAGGAAACTCACAACTTAGATACATTCTCTCCAGACATCTCCACGCAGGAAACTCACAACTTAGATACATTCTCTCCAGACATCTCCACGCAGGAAACTCACAACTTAGATACATTCTCTCCAGACATCTCCACGCAGGAAACTCACAACTTAGATACATTCTCTCCAGACATCTCCACGCAGGAAACTCACAACTTAGATACATTCTCTCCAGACATCTCCACGCAGGAAACTCACAACTTAGATACATACTCTCCATACATCTCCACGCAGAACAACACATACTTGGTTTATATTGTTTTCTTTGAGCCTTTGCTAATGTTTATATCGTAAACTCTTTGTTGTTCGAGGAGACTGATGCTTGCAGTTTCACACATTTCTTTGATGGGGCAACTTTTCCTTCCCCTAAACATAATTCAAAGTCCCATATTAATTACTCATCTATTTTTTGCTTTCTTCGTCGTGGCCACGGAAGCTCACCTTCTTGATAGATATTTTTACCACTGTATGTACTTAGTTTAGTATTTTTGAGTTCTACTCCAGAATGTGCCCGCTAATTTTTTTTTCACAACAGAAAGTTTTTGAATGGTTTTAATTTGAATTGCTTGCATGTTTGGTATCCAAATGAGCCTGGTGGCGAAGATGGACCCGTTGAATGTTGGGGATGTGTAAACAGTAGGTCCTGCCCAAGTTAGCTTCTGTGACTGGCTTTGCTGGCCGATAGAAGTATTTGCGCGCAAACATATTTCAAGGAGCAATCCAGTTGGCTTTTCATTGTACAATTTATTGTGATTTCGTTTTGAATACACGTGATAATTCTATGGTTGAATGTGTGGAACAAAAGTAGCCATTTAACTGAGGCTGAGACATGCTTGAGTAATATCGCAGTGAATAAAAATCAAGAGCCAACTACAAAATGAAAAAAGACATACAAATTAGCTTCGTTGAATATTTGCGGGTTGGGGGACAAAACACTTGAACTAATTGTCGTTTATGAAGGAAAAAATAAGCAGAAATTCTTGCGTTAGCTGAAATCATGAAAGAAAAAAACAACATAAAGGCGGTGCTTAACAATTACGTTTTGATATGGAGCCGGGTGGGTGCACATGAAACAGAAAAAAACATGGAGTCGATGTTTTGTTATATCAAAACAAGGCAAAAGTAATATCAGACAACGAATACGTGTCAGAGATGATAATAAGAATACAGTTAACAGAAAGAGACAGAACAACCACCATAATACAAGTTTACGGCCCATGCAATGAAGCTAATAATATAGAAGAAAGAAACGAATTTTTTGAAGAAAGAAAACTGAAGCTCTGAATAAAATTAATAATTAAAACGACTTAATTGTTACGGGAGATTTCAATGGTGGAATTGGCAGGGTAAAAAACATATCGTGAAAATTGTTTGGGAAAATTCAGGAAGACAACACAAGTTTGTAACAGAAACGGAGAGAAACACATTAATGTATGCGTAGAACACGGTCTATTTATAGTTAATTCATGCTACGAACATAGACAGACGGAGCCACATAACAACATGGTACAAATGGGACAATCAATCAATAACGTCCCAGATCGACTACATACTGATAGAACACAATTTATTTACTACATACATAGGCAGAAGCTAAACATCACCGGCGCATTGGTTATACCAAATATAAACATAACTGCTGATCACCGCCCGATTGTAATAACGGAAAAACGGAAACAAAAAAGAAAGACCATCAACGAACAATACCCAAAAACAAGAACCATATCTGAACTTTATAAAGCTAGACGATGGACACACACGAGATATGCTATACCAAGAAATGACCAAGGCCTTTACTACCCTACCAAACAAATGTGATGACATAAATGTAGAATGGGAGTTATTTAAAACTCACATGATAAATAATCTACAAAGTTTAGGCGGAGTAAAATAAACATACAAAGGAAGACCAGCAAACAGCATGGTAGAATGAAGAGCTACAAAAAGCTACACAAATAAAGAAACAATGTTTTAGAGCGTGGTTGAAATCTAAAAACTAAAATTATTATGTGTAGTACAGACTAGCTAGAAGACATACGAAAATAATAGTCAAATAAGTCAAAGAGAATTCGAGGCACGAATATGGAGAACACCAAACAGGCCTATGTAAGAAAACCCTAGAAATTTCTTCAAAAGTATCAACGCAATGAGAATGGGAAGCGAAGGTCATAATCCAACTGCAATAATAAACAGCATGCATGGTTGCTTAGCTGCTGATACACAGGCTCGATAGATTACGAAATTGAAACATAATAGAAAGAATAGGTTAACACCTTGCACAGAATACATAGAAAGGCAGCAGATCAAGTGGTGTGGCCACATTATGAGAATGCATCAGGACAAGTTACCCGTACAATCATATAACAAAATGAGATCAAGGCACAAAGCCAGAGTAAAACCACGGAAAAATGCATAGAAGACGTCAGTAACATCCTGAACAAACACGGTCATTGCACAGCCAAGACCACACATCAGGCCTTGGAACACATGCTCGAGTTTCAATCACCCGTACACTTAACGGCAACAGTGGATAACTAACCATCTTGGGAAAGACAATAGGCAATGTTCCTTTCGAGACAAAACAGAGAATATTTTTATTGTAGTATTTGAACGATTTATTTTTATATCTCTAGATTTCGTCAAATTGTCTATATTCTTAACTATCTGTTCTAGAAAACAACCAGCTGTTGTGTTAAAGTCTGGACAAGCCCAACCTTTGTCTCTGTTCCCATGACAACCATACAAATATCCGCAACAAATAAAACCCATAATTAAACGTCTATCTTGAGTGTTGTCGAATATTTATATATGCGCTCCAGATTATTAAATAATAATTAAGCAATATAAGATGACCTAAATATAAATCCACGTAATAAATCAACTTATTTCAGATTAAAAATTGAAAGATGATTGGTGTATACACAAAATAAAATCGGTCGATTTTTAAGAAGTCAGTCTGTTCAATTTGCAAACCATGTACGTATAATTTTAACTCATTTCTTGTGCTAATGTCACATATTAAGATGTCAAGGACTACGTCTGTCTACACCAGTGTTTCTCAACTTGGGGCCCACGTCTCTCATGGGGGAGAGGGGGACATTATGATTGTTCAGGCGGGCAATTTGAACAAATTGTAATTAAGCTTCATTAGGGAATAATTCAATTTTTGAATATAAAACAATATGTACATGTTACATAGGGGGGGGGGGGATGGTATCAGAATTTTAGAAAGACTTAGGTGGGGCATGGTACAAAAAAGGTTGGGAAACACTGGTCTACATCCTAGATTGAGGTCTGCCTGGCTTATGATAGGGAGTGTCTGCAGCCATGATAACCTTATAATGAGCAGGGTTGCCAATGTTGTGATTCTGGAAGTAGATTAAGTATGACCAATTCTATTTAATAATATATAGCATACAGGAATAAGAAATTACTAACAAAAACAGCAATATTTGTAACAGTATAGATACTAACACCAGAAGTAATAAAAAATGAATATCAAGAATCAATGAACCAGGGTGAGTACAAGTTTGTCAGTCTTGTCCGTAATGATGAGATTATAGATTCCGGGTACGGGTCGTCAATATTGTCCGTTATGACAGAATTATCATAGAACCCGAGTAAGTACGAGTTTATCAAACTTGTCCGTTATGATTATCAAACTTGTCCGTTATGATTATCAAACTTGTCCGTTATGATTATCAAACTTGTCCGTTATGATTATACAACCAGAATACGAGTTGTCAATCTTGTCCGTTAAGATAGGATGATTATAAAAACTGAATATTGATTTGTCAAACTTGGCCGCTATGAAATAATGACTATAGTACCTTGGTGAGTATGAATTTATCACCCCCGTTTCTGTGCTCGGCGATGGAGTCTTACAACTCCAAAATTGTTATTTGCCTGATGTTCTATTTGATGGTAGTTTCACATAAAAAGTGTAATAATTTGTAGAATATGTTAACAGTCAAATTCCAGGTATGATATGGGCCCAAAAAAATCAAAACTCCAAAACCCTAACGTTTAATAAATTTTCAAATTTACGAAAGGTACAAAATGAGCAAGACATTACATTTATGGCCAACTACATTTTTTAGAAAACGAAAAATTGGTTTGTTTTTCCCAAATAAGCACATTCTGGCAACCCTTCTCCTGAAATTACACACATGTTAATAATAATAATATGGTATATTATACTATAATAATATCAAAAATAATATGATAGTAAGTTTCTAAGAAATAGTCTAAGCATTCTTCTATTCTACGGGCGATTTTGCCATGACTTTTTAGCAATATAAATGTATTCTGCAGATAATAGGTAGATATCATTGCAGTCATCATGTGGGTCTTAGCAGAGTTCAGTACAACAGAGTTCAGAATAATAGAGTTCAGTACAACAGAGTTCAGTACAACAGAGTTCAGAAGAACAGAGTTCAGTACAACAGAGTTCAGAAGAACAGAGTTCAGTACAACAGAGTTCAGAAGAACAGAGTTCAGTACAACAGAGTTCAGTACAACAGAGTTCAGAAGAACAGAGTTCAGTACAACAGAGTTCAGAAGAACAGAGTTCAGTACAACAGAGTTCAGTACAACAGAGTTCAGTACAACAGAGTTCAGTACAACAGAGTTCAGAAGAACAGAGTTCAGTACAACAGAGTTCAGAAGAACAGAGTTCAGTACAACAGAGTTCAGAAGAACAGAGTTCAGTACAACAGAGTTCAGTACAACAGAGTTCAGAAGAACAGAGTTCAGTACAACAGAGTTCAGTACAACAGAGTTCAGAAGAACAGAGTTCAGTACAACAGAGTTCAGAAGAACAGAGTTCAGTACAACAGAGTTCAGAAGAACAGAGTTCAGTACAACAGAGTTCAGTACAACAGAGTTCAGAAGAACAGAGTTCAGTACAACAGAGTTCAGTACAACAGAGTTCAGAAGAACAGAGTTCAGTACAACAGAGTTCAGAAGAACAGAGTTCAGTACAACAGAGTTCAGAAGAACAGAGTTCAGTACAACAGAGTTCAGTACAACAGAGTTCAGTACAACAGAGTTCAGTACAACAGAGTTCAGTACAACAGAGTTCAGAAGAACAGAGTTCAGTACAACAGAGTTCAGAAGAACAGAGTTCAGTACAACAGAGTTCAGTACAACAGAGTTCAGTACAACAGAGTTCAGTACAACAGAGTTCAGAAGAACAGAGTTCAGAAGAACAGAGTTCAGTACAACAGAGTTCAGAAGAACAGAGTTCAGTACAACAGAGTTCAGAAGAACAGAGTTCAGTACAACAGAGTTCAGAAGAACAGAGTTCAGTACAACAGAGTTCAGAAGAACAGAGTTCAGAAGAACAGAGTTCACAAGAACAGAGTTCAGAAGAACAGAGATCATGAGGTGCAGTAATACTCCTCTTATCAAATCCTGGTTAGTCACCTCTTACTGATGTTCGTCCGTCGAAGTCAACGATGACCATTCAGCTCAACTGGGATGAAGATGATGATGATGCGGTATGCTCGACTGGGATTAATGACTCATTTACGTGCTTGGAATTGTCTACCACACTCTGGTCATGTGTGGGAGGAGTCAGTTGGACATTGAGCAGCTCTTACTTTTCTTCTAGCGCATTTTTGTTGCGCAGCTTGATGTCTGAAGTTCTCTTCAACTCCTGCACCGCTCTTGATTCTGCGAGGCCAGTCGAACCTATCTTGTGCAAGATTCTCCCATGAATTTATTTCTATTTTGAAGCGAGTCAATGATGTCTTAAGAGTGTCGTAAAACGCTTCTTCCGTCCTCGGCCTTGCGGGAACCAGTCTGAAGTTCTCCACATAAGTTTGTTGGTAGACGCTGATCTTTCTATGCAGACGATATGCTCGGCCCAGCGTGTCTGTACCTTCATCAACATTGTATGTAAGCTTACAGACTTAGATTACATCAACATTGTAAGCTTGCTTACAGACTTATATTTCATTAACATTGTAAATATGCTTACATACTTAGATTTCATCAACATTGTATGTAAGCTTACAGACTTAGATTTCATCAACATTGTGTGTAAGCTTACAGTCTTAGATTTCATCAACATTGTATGTACGCTTACAGACTTAGATTTCATCAACATTGTGTGTAAGCTTACAGACTTAGATTTCATCAGTACTTCACTGCCTGATATTTTATCCTACCAATGAACGTTGAGCATCTTACGAAGGCAGCTTAGATGGAATCTAGCGTTTCTAACATACTGTCCATGTTTCACGGGAATAAAGGAGTGATGATATTACTGCTGCCTGGTAAAGTATGTGTTTGGTAGTATTTGTTATTCCCCTTACACGTAACTCCGCTTGAAGCTACGGAGTTACGTGCTATGAGTGATACGCTCGGCAGTCGGCGTGTGCTTCATTGAGAGGGACGAAGTACAAATGGGGAAACCGATTACAATAAAGTCAATCCTCTACGATTTTTCAACCCTTTCAACCCCTTAATTATAAAGGAGTTTCAAGTGGACTTAACCTTTAGTACACTGCAGTTGGCAATATAACGATGTCTTCCCCCCCTCCATTTTGTTTTCATTGTGTTCATGTAACATACGAGCGAGAAAATTACAATAATCTTGTAGATGTCAACTGTAGCAACACAGACAGCAAATCAATCACAAATATAGCAACAGAAGAGTTCGAAATCTCAGAGAAAAGTGCAATGATAACAGCATATATGCCAGGAATAACAAAAAGTGCAATGAACATAATACAAGTGTGTTTCTTCCTCTACTTCTTCTTCGGTGTTCATTCTCAAACTCCCGCTGGGTATCTCCTATAACAGGACAATGGTCCTACTAGATTTCCAGAATGATGTAGTCCAGAGAATGAAAAAACGTTGTGTTGCCGTTTTATTTGCGCCAAATTGCCCGATACATCCATATTCGGTGGGGTGTTGTATTTAAATATTGTTATGTGGAACATCTGGAATTTTATAGATGTTAGCGTAGTTTGCCCTGTCAACTTTGAGAATGTTGTCTTTGGTTGTATATTCTGCATGAAGACTATATACGGGTACTTCTATTTCTTGGAACGATTTTTGTGTTATGTTGTGTAATAATATCTGTGTTTCAATGTATTGTCTTTGTTTCATTTGAAATGTGATACTAAGTCCTTAGTTTTGTTGCGCCTGTTTGTAAAATGTGATACTACGCCTATTGTTGTTCTGTGTTGGTTTGTGAAATGTGATACTACGCCTATAGTTGTCTTGTGTAGTGGGTGCGATCAAGATAAAAGTAAGCTTAGTCATGAACCAGCGTTATAAAACACGGTTTCCCATAAGTGCTCAGCTGCTTAGGGAGCTGTCCATAAATTACGTAAACAATTATTTCTCATGTCACCCCCCCCCCACCAGTGTCAAAAACCTTCTTTCGTTACTAAATGTTTTCATGTGAAGAAGTCAGAGAGGCTTTCTATAGGCTGTTGAAATAAAGACTGCCTTGTCATAGCTGACGCCACGACACGTCCAGGAAGGATTTGATTGTACTTCCGTATGAAAAAAAAATCCCTTTCCAAATGTGGATTGAACCCGGAACTTCAACGGTCTGAGAACGGCGTTTTAATCACATTGTCATGCACTCCGCTCCCAGTGTCAACGTCTGTCGATAATTCAGGGCCCGCATTGATTAATTATGGTACATACCTTTAGGTACCCATTTAAAACAAAGATTTGCAATAAATTGAGAGAAAAAAAACATTGACACGTTTTCTTAAACTTTTCATCTAAACTTCAAACAATTTAAATGGTATATAACAGACATATTTATTAACGTCAGCTTTTGACAAAGGGGGGGGGGGGGCCCTCCCAAAATCCCATTTGTGAGCAACTGTCAAATTTTTCAGATCCTCGTCTCTCCCCCACCCCCTTATTTGTTGACGTAATTTATAGACTGCCCATAGTCAGTGGTTGACCAGAGTACGACTGACTAACGTCGATTGACTTAATCAGTAGCCATAGCGTTATTCCCGGCATTCACAAGTAATAAACCCTGATGCCCTACTTCCTGTTGGCTTGGTGAACCATTTTAATAACTTTTATTTTGCACTAAGAATGGTGGATGGACTAGAAACCGAGTCTGCTGGTCGGTGGTAGAGTGACTTAAGATAAACTACCGAGGCTCCACTGGGTGAGATTGTGTTGGGGCAGCCTGTTAATGCGTGCGTGCAACACCACGAACATAGCACTTAATGAGTTATGCAAAGGATCGAAGAGAGAGAGAGAGAGAGAGAGAGAGAGAGAGAGAGAGAGAAAGAGAGAGGGCAATCAGGTGTGAAAAAGTGGACACGCGATGTGCGCATCCATCTTCATATATATATATATGCTTGATTTCATGCGTGTCAGTTTTGCCTTTCCCCTGGACTTCATTAACGGTCGGAGGGGGCGTTAGGTCAAAATGGGCAGGGCACTTTCTGCATACACGCGGCCCGGACATTGCAATCTTCCGTTGCTGTGATATGTTTATTTCCTATTGTCTTTTCCAAAAGTGGTTTGTTATCCAGTCTTGCCGTTAAGTGTAGGGGGTGTTTGGAGCTCGAGTTTGTGTACCAAGGTCAGATGTGTCTTCTCGGGTGTGCTATGTCCGGGTTTGTTCAAGATGACCCTGACGTTTTCTATCCATCTTTTCCGTAGTCTTACTCAGGCTTTGTACCTTGATCTCATTTGGTTATATGCTTTGACGGGTAACTTGTTGTGATTCATTCTTATTATGTGACCAAACCACTTGATCTGCTGTTTTTTTTATGTATTCTGTATACAAGTAAATTTAAGTCGGAAGCCAGAGGACAATTTAAAAATTCTTGAGACTAACGGGATTCCGTTAAGTTAGTCAAGTACGAAAAAAAGCGTGTGCAATAGTTGCTAGGCGAGCTGGTGCCGTTGAACGGACTGGCTCAATTCCTGCTAGTCTCAAGAATTTTATGTATTCTGTGCAATGTGTTATTTATATCTATTCTTTCCCTGATGTCTTAATTCCGTAATCTGTCAAGCCTGGTGACCCCGGCAGCTTTCCTCAAGCATTTCATCTCACATGTCACTATCTTTCTGTAATGTGAAGATGAGAGAGACCAGGTTTGACACTGGTAACACAGTGTTGGTAGGAATATACTGTAGATCATTTGTCTTTTAACTTATATATCGATCTTGGGATGAAGAAGTAGTGGTGATAATTAGTATGTTATTGCATTTGCCTTTTGACATCTCTTCTCTATTTCTCTATCAAGGCTTCCATTTTCTGTGAAAATACTACCGAGATATTTGAACTCCAGTACTTGTTTCTTTCATTAAGGGGGCCGTGTAACGCAGTGGTTAGTGCGCTGGCTTCGCAAATTAGTGGTCCTGGGTTCATTCCCCAGTTGAGGCTCCAGATAGCAACGGCTTTCGGATCAACCTAGCATTTAATCGGTACCGGATTAATCCGAGAAGTAGAGACTGCTAGGGAGAGGAGATGGCTACCGTCCTCATGTAGTAGAACCGCTAAGATCGCTAACATCTCACACTCCCATGGCATTAATAAATGCTATGGGTAGCTTTACTTTACTTTTACTTGTTTTACTCATATCTTGTCCATTTGTATGTTTAGTGGGCTCAGTGTTCTACATGTTTTCTAAGTTTCCGTCTTCTTTGTCATGATTTTCATGTTGTATTTCATGCACTGATAGCGTGTTAACATGATTTTACAGTTGTTTTTGTTGTCGTATATGAGTCTCTGGTCGTTTATTGTTTAGTTGCTCTCAGTTACCTTGTTTTGAATCGGTGATGTTTCTCTCTGCACTTTTAATGATATATATTGTATTTTATAATCCTCCCTCCACCGTTCATTCTCAAAATCCCACTGGATCACTCTTGTAGCAGGACATTGGTCCAACTAGATTTCCAGCAGGATGTAGTCCAGAAAATAGAAAATGTGTTGTTTCGCCGTTTATTTACGTCAATGGCCCATATCCGTCTTCGGCAGTATTATTCGATCTATGTATATATAAAAGCAAGGCTGAGAAGACGCAACCCTGACACACTCCTCTTTTTGTCTCTAATGCGTCATGTGCATATAATATGCTGTAACATGGTCGATTGAAAAGTCACCAATTCCTAAACAAATATTCTACGCATTGTTTCTTCTTATTGCTAAATCACCGTCTGCAAAACGCACAAAGGCCATATATATATATATACATATATATATATATATATATACATATATATATATATATATATACATATATATATATATATATATACATATATATATATATATATACATATATATATATATATATATATACATATATATATATATATATATATATACATATATATATATATATATACATATACATATATATATATATATATATATATATATATATATATATATATATATATATATATATATATATATATATATATTTATTTATGTCAAGGTACTACTGCACCCACCCATCAATATTTCCAATCACAGCCAAACATTCTGATTTCATCACAGTCTTGGTTTCATCGTCACAACTTCTCTATCATTAGATGAAAAAATCGATGAACGAAATGGTAATCCCGCTACTATTTTTGGCAAATTATCAACGAGAGCGTGGAAATAACACAAAATTAACATTACACACAAAGATATCACTTTATCAGACCTTTGTACTCTCCACTTTATTATACGGCTAAAAAACATGGACATCGTACTTAAAACATGTGAGACGACAACATATTATGCCTTCGTTGTTTTCGTAACATCATGAACATCAAGTGGTGGATAAATCAAACACAAACACAATGGTAATGCAAGCTGAAAAATGACCAACAGCAACGGGAATATTTAACATTAGATGACTAAAATGTGTTAGGTCATGTGCGAAGAATGGATAACAAATGTATCACATAGAATTTATTGTTTTGCGGACCCTCGGAAGGTAAAAGAGAGACAAGGTAAGCCATTTCTGAGATGCACAGATGTATATAAGAAGTAAATGAAAGAGTTGTGAGCGACTACAATAGTTTGGAAATAAAAGTCTAATACCCAGGTGCAGGTAGGTTTACATTCTACAAAGTTGTAGAGAGCTTGAAATATTTTTTAAGACGGTCTAGGGCACTATCCATAAATTACGACAAGAACTATGGATTAGCGAAAAGTTTATCAATTATTGACAAGGAGGAGGAGAGTGTTTGACAAACTTTGAAGTTAACAATACTCTTTTTATATAACAATACTGTTTTTATATATCAATAAAATAGCCTGAATTTGACTTTTTCCCCCTAAAATTTGGAAAACTATTCATTTAGTTTGTTTCGTATTTTTTCTACCAAATTATATTGGAAGAAGGAAGGAGAAAATTTATTGACACAATTAAGTAATAGGGTCTCAGAATTCTTGACAATTGTTGATGAAGGGGGTTCGATGAGATACACAATTAACACAAATTTATTGAATTAATTTTTAAACAGCCCACAAAAATGCAAAAGACAGTCAGGTAACGCAAAGGTCAAAGCAGAGCTGCAGTTATTGCTTCATTCTACAACTACCATTCTTTACGATTCATCAGAGAGCCATTAGGACCCTGTTTTCGATAATGTAAACGTGTTGGGTTTCACTCACTGCTGCCTTGCAGTTAGGATCTGCAAGTCCAAAGGCTAGCGGAGAGTCCGTACACAAACCGAAAGAAGGCAACGGGAAACCACTGTCGTAGTTCCCAAGAAATGTCATATTTCTGCATGTATATTTCTACATGTATAATACAGAATGAAAAGTAACAACATAAATATAGCAACATGGAATGTAAGAACCATATTCCTGACCGGTAAATTTAGTTAGTTATTCCTCTAGGGCCAAAGACAGCACATATGGCGGATGTCATAGATTTCTATGTCTCTCGTTGCATTGCAATTTGCTTCAGATCTTCATTGTTTCTGATACCGATGGTGAAACGTTCTCTTGTAATAGTTCTACGTAAAGTTTCTTTTGGTCTTCCTCGCTTTCTCTTGCCTTTTGGTGACCACATCAAAGCTTGACAGGGGAGTCTTTCAGTATTCATTCGTAGCGCGTGTCCGATGTAATTCCAACGACGCTTTCTAATATAGGTCGATATATATTCTTGTTTTGATTCTTGTCTGACAACTGTGTTTGATTTGAAGTCTGACCAACGTATGTTCAGTAGCCTTCTAAGACATTTATTTTCAAAGGTGTTTAGTCTTTGCTCTAATTTTGATGTTCCTTTCCAACTTTCGCATCCATATGTTAATATTGGAATTATGCAGGAGTTTAAGATCTTGAGTTTTGTGTTATTTCTAAGTGTTTTTTGAATGCCAGATATTTGATAGTTTGTTGAATGAGTTAGCAGCCAGTGCAATACAGTGTAATATTTCTGTTGATGAATCTCCTGTTATTGATAGCTTGCTGACAAGGTATGTGAAGTTGTTGACTTTTTCAAGAGTGTTGCCGTTTAGTTTGATGTCCGTTGGTTTGTTGATAAGGTGAAATATTTTTGTATGGAAAATTAGAGAATGTCAAAAAGGAAATTGAGAGGATGAAAATGAATATACTGGGAATGAGAGAAGTTAGATGGACAGGGACAAGAAAGATTAACTCATTTAAACACACATTCATATACGCAGGAGACAAACACGAAAAAGGAGTAGGATTAATGCTTGACGAGGAAACAGCAACAACAATCACAGGTTACTTAGGCAAATAAGATGGAATACTAATAGTAAAAGGTAAAGGTAGGTCCCATGGCATCTGCCGTCGGGGATGAAGATAACTCTTCATGTACTAAGCCGCAGCAACTATTAGGTGGGGTGGCCAGTTCCCTTCCGTGCTGTTTTTTTTTTTTTTACCTTCCTTAACTCATGCGTCAGGTACTCATTTACAGCTGAGTCGACTGGAGGAGTGGTCGTGTCAAGTGAGAAATCACAACCCGGATTTTTTTTTAATGTCCGGACGTGGTTTCGAACCTGGCACGCTGTAACCAGATGATAGAAAGCAAGATGACTAATAGTAAAAATAAAAAATTTTAAAAATAGATATAAATATTATACAAGCATATGCTCCAACATCGTACAGCTCTGAAGAAGTTATACACATATTTTATTTGGAAAGTGCGATGAAACAGACAAAATCACATGAATGTAATCTTGTTATCGGAAACTTTAATGCAAAAATTGAAAAGACAAAAAACAGATATAACTGGTAAATATGGATTAGGGGAAAGAAATGAGAGAAACAACAAGTTAATAGAATGGGCAAACATGCATAATATGATCATAGGAAACACATGGTTTAAACAACATCCTAGACCAGGGGTGGGCAAACTAAAGCCCGCGGGCCGCATGCGGCCCGCCATTGGATATTTTGTAGCCCTCAAACACATTTTTTAAATACACGAACATTGTTAAAATATTTGCAAAACCTTTTATCCATATTAGAAAATATACTGTTATAGTGTAAGTCTGTTAAAAATGTAATTTATTTCAGAAGTTATCTACATTATGTAAAACTACCTTTCTTTACAATAAAAATATTTAATTGATTACTTACCGAGAATTTTAAACAAAAACATACATAATATTATATGCGGCCCTCCAATAGCTTTACAATTTTTAATGCGGCCCTCTGCACAAAAAGTTTTCCCACCCCTGTCCTAGACCATTGACAACACGGAGAAGCACAGATTATACGACTTTAAACCAGATAGACTATATATTACTCAATCTCACTTTCTTCTGTATACTTTTACCCTCCTACTTACCACTATTCTTTCCTATACCTTCTTCTTCCCTGTCATGCTGCTCCATCTTTGCTTCCTCCGCTATCTATTCAATATCTCTTCTTTTCCTTCCTCCATTCCATAACCATGTTTGTCTCTCCGTGTAACATTCGTTGTACTATGGTCTTTGGTTGCCCTGATGAAGGCTTTTTAGTCGAAAAGTCATCTGTTTCTGTATCTCGTTGTTAGGTTGTTTTATGTTTTATTTTTGTAACACTTCTATCTATTTTTGTTTATCTTTATATATATAGTTGGTAAGTTCAGTGGTTCTCAACCTTCCTTTTGTCGCAACCCTTTAATACAGTTCTCGTGTTGTGGTGAACCCGAACTATAACATTATGTTCGTTCTTCTTCATATTATGTGTGTTCTAATGGTCTTAGGCGACCCCTGTGAAAGGGTTTTTTACCTCCAAAGGGTCGCGACCCACAGGTTGAGAGCCTCTGAATTGGTAATTTGTTCCTTTCGTGCCACAAGTGGCCCATAGGACAGGGGTTGTGATTCTCCATGCGTTACAGTCACCTGCATGTACTTTTAGTTCTTGTATGGAATTGAAACCTATTATTTCTTCTTCTATAAGTATAGTGCATTTTAGGGTCATTTTGGTCTTCCTCTTTCCTTTCTCCTCAGGTGTCCACATATGTGCTTGTTGGTTTATTCTGCTTTCATCTAGTCTTAGAACGTTTCCCATGTATTTCCATCTGCGTTTTCTAATAACATTTCAAACATATTCTTGGTGTGTTTTATTTCTTACGTCGCTATTTGTGACGAAATCACTCCATTGTAGGTTCAATAATTTCAGAGAAATTTGTTTTCGAAGCTGTGTAACTTTTTATCATTTGCATGTGTTGATTTCCAGCTTTCACTATTATACGTTATTGATGGAATAACACAGGATTTGAATAGTTTTAACTTGGTGTTTCTTCCTATGTCTTTCCATACATTATATATATATGTATATATATGTAGGTCCAACTAAAACGTAAACGATATATTAGGTACGGTGGAGACTGCATTGATTTAATCTATCTTCATTACGAGCTGCTCAAGTCATGTGCCCTTTCTATTTAGATTTCAAGTTTGAAATATACAAAAATAATGAGGTAGCAAACGAGATATGAACCACACCCATTCAGATGAAACTTATTCGCCTCGACACATTTTGAAATGGGACATTAATTATGTTGAGCTTACATATTCATTTTTCCCGAAAACAAAAGGAGTTTTTAGTTTGTCCTATGGAGCTAATAAGTAATACTTTCGAGAGACAGTTAACTTGCTCTGTTGGAAACTCTCTTTCATTCATACACTAGTAGATACATAAGAAATTTAGTAAAATGGAGGCAATCCTTTTTTAATGATTTTATTTTTATTTTGAAAAAAACCCCACAAAAACAACAAAATAAAATAAAAATAAAATGACAGTTCGTGTTATATAATGAAGTAAGCATGAAAGCAAATACTTTCAGAGCAGATTACACAATTCATACGGCCCTTTTCCTGAAACATATTGATCGATCCGATTGATCCGGCTAGAGATAAGCAAAGTGTGGTCGAAACAGTAATCAGAGCTCACTGCGAACATATCGAAGTCACGGCAACGATAAGAACGAGGTAATATGGGTCTGTCAATGAATTGATTGGGCGGGGGGGGGGGGGGAGGAGTGCTGAAAACGTTTAATAGATGTTGATAAGGGGTATTGACAAAAGTTGACGTCAACAATACTGCATTTTATATAGCAATTAAATTGGTTGAATCGAGAATATGTTATATAGCAAGTAAATTGGATGAATTGAGAAAATTATTTAAATTGTAAAAAGAATCATGCAGTTTTTTATATACATTTTTTTTCTTCGTAAATTCTATTGATTAGCGATTGGGGGGGGGGGTGGGGGTGGGGGTGTTATTTTTATAGTTTCTAGTAGATGAGAGTTTGGATGACTTATTTCGTAATTCTCAGTGGAAATCATTTTAATGTAAAGATTAACTTCGCGGAGAGAGACCACTTCCCGCACAACAAATCGATAAATGATGCGAAAGCTGTATTTCTCGTAATATATGTAAATAGAAACAAATCATTTTTAAAGAAATACAAGACATCAGATAAAATTATATCTTAATGGAGTCTTACGCCAATTATACAATCGTGCTGACTCATCGGAAATCATCCTTCTAACGGAACTCACTTGATTTGTCCCTTAGTTTAATTGGTCACTTCGTACAATCATGTGTGTCCCCAGCCAATGAAAATCAAGAGAAAATACGCCACGTTAGAAACATGATTTCAAATTTATCCCCCATGTCTTCTATTGTCCATGATCAAGTCTTAGGTAAACAATGTCGTCCTACCGATATCACAAAGGTAGAATGACATAAAGATACATAGGTTAATTAATAAGTCACGGATTGTCGGAGTTCGCCATGTACGTGGGTTGATTATGGACAATAATCAATTTACTTGTATAAACAATTATTTGAAGGGAAATTGTACTGTCTATAAATGTTATCCATGTTTACAAGAAGACCTATCGGCCCTTGTAGAACTAATACGGATATTAAATGTTATATGTTTGTTGTTACTAAGGATACCTGTACGGGATACTGAGGATACCTGTGTGTTGTTGTTGTAGTAGGCCTTGTCTCGATTGGTCCGTTCGGGTGACTTTGAGTGCACGCTTTGAATGTCTTGACGAAAGCGCATCTTTTTTTGGAGATGCGTTTAGTGTACGGAAGAACGCGGAAGTACGGAAGAACGCGTGTGCAATATTTGCTAGGCGATTTGATGCCGTTGAACGGATTGAATCAATTCCCATTAGTCTCAAGAATTTTATCGACAGTAGAGTACTTACGATCAGTCAAATCAAGACTTTTTATGTCATGTTTTCAATCACTTCCTTGAATTTCATTGGACGCGGTTAGGAGAAGATACAAAGTATATACATCGAAGATAAACGAAAATCACTTCAATAATTACAAGAGTCATGAATGAAAGCATGGAGAGAAACTACAAGTAAAGCATTATCAATATCTTGGGCACATAGTCACTAATGATGGCAGATGTGAAACAGAAGTTAAAAGGAGAATAGGAATAGCTAAAAGTACCTTCAATGAAATGAGGAAAATATTAACATCTAAACAAATTACAAACAAGTTAAAAATGAGAATTATAAAATGCTATATTATTCTATATTAATGTATGGCTCAGAAACATGGACACTAAATAAACAATTAGAAGACACAATTGATGCCTTTGAGATGTGGGTATATAGAAGAATAGGGAGAACATCATGGAAAGAGAAGAAAACAAATAAAGAGGTGATAAAGACACTTAATATGAAGAAAGAACTACTAAGAGAAATAAAGATCAGGTAAATAAAATACTTTGGACACAATAAAAGACATGACACCCTATTGAAGACTTTACTTGGGGGTAAAGTCAAAGGGAAGCGAGCAAGAGGTAGGCAGAGATACAAGTGGGAGAATAACATCACACGATGGACAGGTTACAGACTAGCAGAGTGCACCACCAAGACAAGAGACAGGGGATGTTGGAGATCCGTTGCAGCCAACCTTCGTTGCGGAGACGGCACTTGATGATGATGATGAAACCTTATCTCGTTTCTGCTGGTAGGTTTGCTATAGAGGATAGTTATTGTACGCAGCTGTTTACTAAGTTCCGGGGCACTGTGTTTGGACAGAAGGGGGTTTGAAAACGTAGGTTTACAGGCTTGTTCGTTCTTCCTTCTTCAAAGTAGTTCTCTTGTAATCGTACAAACGTATTCCAGCTCTAATGTCACTGAAGATAGCTGCTCTGGCAGAAACCTTTCAGAATAACTGCCATTTGTCTCGTAGTTGTTGCTTCAATCTCCTCAATTTTATCAAAGAGGTGACCTTTCATTGTACTGTAACTCCCGGTAACAAGAATAGTTACAAGAGTACATGACTATGGAGGTCGTGGGAGCAATGGAATGGTGTGTTTCGACAAATACGTGTTTGTTGGGACATGTGTCATGATACACAATCCAATTGACTTTTTGTCAGTTCTCATGTGCAAATTTTGCAGTTTTATGGCATCTACCGATTGTCTATTGTCTATCCCCATGTGGTGCTGTTGGCATAGCTTCCACACTTGTCGTTGAGCGTAGGGGTTTGTGAAGGAGATGTAGTCTACGTTCCAGAGCCAGGTGTGTTGCTCTGATTGAGGTGTAGTCATGTCTATTCAGGATGGTCTTGATGTTGTGTATCCACCTTTTCCTAGGTCTGCCCTTGGCTCTGTATCCTGATTCTATCTTGTTATAAGCTCTTATGGGAAGTTGGTCATTCATCCTCATAAGATGTCCAAATATTTTATCTGCTGATTCTCTATACATTCTATGCATGTTGTGATACCTATGGTCTTTCTGATGTTTAAATTTTGTCGAGTGGTGATCCCAATAGCTTTCCTTAGGCATTTCATTTCGCATGTTGTCGTCTTTCTCTTGTATGTATATATCAGTTGCCAGGTCTGACATTGGTAGGTAGCATAGTGTTGGTATAAAGATGCTCCTAATAATTTGTTTCTTGACCTCAATGTTCATTTGTGGGTGTAACCGTAAAAGTGATATATGGAATAAGACAGCATTTGCCGTTTGACATCTTGTTTCTATCTCTTTGTCGAGTCGTCTGTCTTCTGTGAAGATAGTTCCTTCCTACCAATTGGTATTCCAATATCCTCAGCAACGTAGGGGCCGCGTAGCGGAGTGGTTAGTATATTGGTTTCGCATGTGAGTGGTCGTGGGTTCATTCCCCAGTTGGGTCTGAAATATTTTTCAGATCGCAACGGTTACCAGATCGACCCAGCGTTAATTGGGTACTGGATTAATCCGGAAGGTAAATACTGCGAGGGAGACACCCTTACGGCATTAATAAATGATATGGGTTAACTTTGCGTTACTTATCCTTAGCAATATTTATTATCTCGTAGGTGTGGGAAATTCGTCTTCTAAGATAAGGGGCATCTTGACAGGATCTGCGTCCACTTTGTAAACGGGAATACCACAGAATTGTTGTATATATTACGACGATATTGACATGTGAAATGGCATGCTAGAGAAAAGCTGCAGTGGTCACCAGATTTGGATCGATTACGAAATGAAAACATCAGGGAAAGAATAGGTATGACTCCTCGCACAGAATACATAGAAATGCAGAAGATCAAGTGGTTTATCCACATTATGAGAATACATCACGACAAGATTCCCGTACATGCATATAACTAAATTAGATCATTGTACTGAGCCAGAAGAAGACCACGAAAAAGATGACTAGAAAACGTCAGGTACATCTTGAACAAACACGGTCATAGTAGAGGTAATACGATACGTCTGGTCGTTGAATACAAGCTCCAGCTACAATTAAACTCCTAAGCTTAACTGGAAGAGTGGATAACAAACCACCCGGGGAAAGACAATAGACAATTACGAAAGTCATGAACACACACGAATATGTTCCACTTCTTATGATATTCTCCACTGCGCAGGTGGTGTTCGTCCGTCGGCGTCGATGATGACTAATCAGACCATCCTCATAGTTGGTATCAGCAACAACGCAAACAACATAAACAACATAAACAACAAAACCAACAAATATCTAAAAATCAATAATAGTGGCACATTCATTTTTAATTTGCAAAATACAATTTACACAAACTAACCAATCAACGAGCCAGCAAACAATAGCTGAATCCACTATCCAACCAACTAATGAATAACTAACTAACCATTCAACCATTCGAACATTCAACCAATCTATTTACCTACACATCCACTCACTAACAATCCATCCAACTAATCAACCAACTTTCCAACCATCCATCTAATCAACCAACTATACAACTAATCAACCAACAGTCCAACCATCCAACTAATCAACCAACTATTCAACCATCCAACTAATCAACCAATTATCCAACCATCCAACTAATCAACCAACTATTCAACCATCCAACTAATCAACCAATTATCCAACCATCCAACTAATCAACCAATTATCCAACCATCCAACTAATCAACCAATTATCCAACCATCCAACTAATCAACCAATTATCCAACCATCCAACTAATCAACCAACTATTCAGCCATCCAACTAATCAACCAATTATCCAACCATCCAACTAATCAACCAATTATCCAACCATCCAACTAATCAACCAACTATTCAACCATCCAACTAATCAACCAATTATCCAACCATCCAACTAATCAACCATCCAACTAATCAACCACTATTCAACCATCCAACTAATCAACCAATTATCCAACCATCCAACTAATCAACAAACTATTCAACCATTCAACTAATCAACCAATTATCCAACCATCTACTTAATCAACCAACTATCCAACCATCTAATTAATCAACCAACTATTCAACCATCCAACTAATTAACCAACTATCTAAATATTCAACTAATCAACCAATAAAACTATTTTATCATTTCCTTATGACAGAATAACACTAATTATATCTTCTCTGCTATTTTAGCAACCTGGCATTAATAGATGCCCCGGCGACATTATATCTTCCATATACCCAGCTTCTATTCCAGAAAGGTCATTGCAAACATGACACGTTGTCGTACTCAGAAATCCCACACACACATTTATACAGAAACGTGTAATTTCTTTATAATTTCAGATATGATAATTGATTTCTACATTGTTTTACCAGTTTGTGATTGTTTCATATCCAACTTGTGTTCTATTTTGCTCCAGCTTTCATTGATTTTCCCCGCGGACACACATGTATTTCTACACATATTCACAAATAATGTCAGATATGAAACAGAAGTTAAAAGGAGAATAGAAATTGCTAAAAGTACCTTCAATGACATGAGGAAAATGTTAACATCTAAACAAATTACAAACAAGTTAAAAATGAGAATTATAAAATGCTATATCTATTCTATATTAATGTATGGCTCAGAAACATGGACACTAAATAAACAATTAGACGACAAAATTTATGCCTTTGAGATGTGGGTATATAGAAGAATAGGGAGAACATCATGGAAAGAGAAGAAAACAAATAAAGAGGTGCTAAAGACACTTAATATGAATAAAGAACTACTAAGAGAAATAAAGATCAGACAAATAAAATACTTTGGACACATTAAAAGACATGACACCCTATTGAAGACCTTACTTGAGGGCAAAGTCAAAGGGAGGCGAGCAAGAGGTAGGCAGAGATACAAGTGGGAGAGTAACATCACACGACGGACAGGTTAGAGTCTAGCAGAATGCAACCCCAAGACAAGAGACAGGAGATGTTGGAGATCCGTTGCAGCCAACCTTCGATGCGGAGACGGCACTTAATGATGATGATGACTATGTATTTCTGAAGTTTGTATCTCTACACTAAGAATATTTCGACAAATGGTTGCCTGCCTGGAGCCGTTATCTACGTCTTACGTCCAGTCTACGTCCCGTATTTGTCGTATTCTGTCTTATTAAAGCCCCGACAAAATAAACAACTTCGAGAAGTTTCATAAATCCTCAGTACTTAACATATTTTATTTAGCAAACATGTTTGTTTTTGACAATGTGTTTTTTATTAAAAAAATTATTATAAAAAAAATATAAGAATTATTCCAAGATTAAGATTTAATGTTTAATAAATGAAAATACACGGAATACTTATAAGAGAATTATATAAATAATAAATACTCCGAGTGATTAAATATTAATGGAAATAATATATCTAAAGTAAATACTTCAACTCGTAAATAATGTAGAGTGTGCAGTATTGATTGTGCACAAGTGATTGCAAAAAGAAAGGACAAATTCACTCGAGATATTTTGGTCCCGCACAGCATACAATTTATGCACGGCAGAACTTACAAATTATTGAAAGTTTCCGGTGCACTAACGGATTCACATAAAAAATCACCAACAAAATGTAAAAAATAGAAATTGTCATATAAAATATTTAAACAAAAAATATCATAGAAGCATCTGAAGAAAATAGAGACTAGATTTTTGT
>CM067316.1:14100548-14284358 GCA_034231615.1 Meghimatium bilineatum | reverse complement strand
AGTTAACTCAGTAAAAGGAATGAGAAAACTCATGCATAAAAGGATAAATCCTCAGTGTTAGAGAACAACCAAACATACTAAATATGTGAGTACTGGTGCAACACAGAGTGATGAGGTGGAGAAACAAAGATATGTATGGAGTGTTGCAGAAAAATACAGAACACATGAATGATATCAACAGAAATAAACAAGGTTTTTACTAAGAAGTCTTCATTGGGACAAAAACAAACAACAAGAAATGAATATTACAAACTGAGAATCATAATATAAGAAAGGAGCACAAGAAGATAGTAAGGGAGATAAAATAAGAGAAACAAAGGACAAAACAAGACAGATACGGCAAGAACAGAAGAGAGAGTTAAAGGAAAAACAACAGATCAAGTATAATAAAAGAAGAAAAATCCAAATAATATCAAAGAATAAAAAAATGTATCATCATTAGGTGTAATCAAACAGAATGGTGGAAGTAAATTCATGCGTTATCAGCTAAAGGGTTTAAACATGAGAGCAACATTAGTTCCAAAATTAGACTTTACTAAACATAAGAAGCAACATTAGTTCCAAAATTATACAACACATAAGAAGCAACATTAGTTCCAAAATTAGAATTTAGTTCCAAAATTAGACTTTACTAAACATAAGAAGAAACATTAGTTCCAAAATTAGACTCACCAAACACAAGAATAAACATTAGTTCCAAAATTAGACTCACTAAATACAAGAAGCAACATTAGTTCCAAAATTAGACTTTACTAAACATAAGATGAAGCATTAGCTCCAAGATTTCATTCATTAAAAAATGTGACTTTCTTTCTTCTCCAGTATCCTTGTCAAGCTGGATGACAACATTGTACGTCATTATTCCCATGAAGCCACATTCATTATTGAAACAAAACTGCTTAATGAAAGTGGTGATTATGAGATTATTTTGATTGAAATTGATCCAATTTCATCCTAGCATCTAATTGGACAACAGGAGAAATTTTCATCTAAACCAGTGATTCTTAATGTCGGACATATGGTACCTCAAAGGTCCACAGAAATTTGAAGGGGAGTGGAGGCACAGAAAAAAAATTTGAAATTGGGGGACTGCAGACACAACACAGTAAATCCTATTCTCTGGACTACATTTGCTCACAGATATGACATTTATGACATATGACATTTTATGAGTATAAAAATGATTCTCTTAGAATGGAAAGAAACTGCCTTGTCAAATATATCTATGCAAAACATTAAATTTCTTTAGTCAGATTATAATTTATTTTTTATACAACTAATATTCATGTCTTCATATGTACACCCCACATACTTTATATTTCTTGTATAATACAATGTTTTCTACTGTAATTGTTATCACATTTCTTGTGATAATAGAGTGATTGAGATTATCACATTCCATGTACAATGTTCTCTGGAGTGAGTATATATCACATTCCATGTACAATGTTTTCTAGAGTGATTGAGTATTCGAATTATCACATTCCATGTACAAAAACAATGTTTTCTATAGTGAGTGTTGGAATTATCACATTCCATGTACAATGTTTTCTATAATGGGCTCTATTATATAGTGATTAAGAACTGAAATTATCACGTTTCTTGTACAATGATTTCTAGAGTGATTAAGAACTGAAATTATCACATTTCTTGTACAGTGATTTCTAGAGTGATTAAGAACTGAATTATCACGTTTCTTGTATAGTGATTTCTAGAGTGATTAAGAACTGGAATTATCATGTTTCTTGTACAGTGTTTTCTAGAGTGATTAAGAACTGAAATTAACACAAATCTTACAATGTTTTCAAGTGTGATAGTTCAACCTCTTGATCTTACTTTTCGCTGATCATCAACCTCAAAACTACAAGTGGTCAAACTTGCTTGACCAATTTGCTGCTGTCTGTGTTGCTATCAACATAGCCCCCCAGATGTCCAAAAATGGCTTTAAATATCAATTTCTCTTAAGCAGAGCGTAAAAATGTGGTTTTAGCTTGCGTTTGCTAAGAGTTAAAGTTACATTTTAGTCAAACGCACTTATATCAGGATATGTAACCATTACAAGATGTGCGCAACTGAAGACCTTCTCTACGATAAAGTAACTAAAGAGTTAACGAGATTCGATACCACTGACCATGACCTTTGACAGTATAGTTTTACTAGCAAAAGTCATGCACTGTCATTCATGTAGAACCTCAGTGAGAGGAGTCATTTTATATGGTGAACAAAATTCTTAGTTGATATTTAAGATTGCCGTTTCTCTGTCTGAAGCGAAAAATGAGCATGGTGTAGAATAAAAAGTCATTTAGATTTGATGTTTGTGAGTCTATAGATTATTGAAAAGTCTCATCTGGGCTCAGAAAAACCTCTTGCAGTACGAATAGGTATACGATCTTGACATGAGGGAAAGCTATCTAACCATTAAGTACATTATCTATCGTCTTTTCTCTGATTTTTCTGTAAAAATTGAATGACGATCGGTTTTCGGGCCATGACACGCAGTTGATATGCAGTAATATTATGACGTCTCATAAAGTAAGTAACTCCTTTAATTCATCTTCTTTTTGGTCTTCCTCTGTATCTTGTTGTTCCTGTTTTCACATATGTTCTGCCGCTGGCCATAAGGATTTATTCATAGAGTACATGCCAAACATAAATATTTAGATTACAAACAGGACAACTTACGAACAGTCTACTTAATCACCATTGAAATAGAATCGACCCCCACAAATGTCCCAAATTGCAGACACTGATAAAACAATAACACGACAGTGGAACACCACATTTTATCCTGTCTTGCTTTACAAAATATAATACATATTAATCTGCCAAAAACTTGAAACATCGATACTATTTTATACAGCAACCCTGAATAACTGAAAAGAACAACACAGTTCCATAATGTGGCATTGAAGTCATCAAGAGATGACTTCTACTGGCTTGTAGATCAAAGACAAGACAAGATAAACTTTCTAACTTCTTTCTTTTGTGATGTCCTTCAAATGCATGATGTTAATATATTTTGTCACTGAGGACCATAGATTGTAGAGAAAACATACCAGGAATACACCAAAGCTCTCAAATATTGCATTTATATAAATATATCCATTTATATATATTAATACTTTGATATTTTATTCTTTATTTTGTTAGTCCATGATTATTTATGAATATTGAGTACATTTATTATTTTTCCAGTCATTTATTATTTATACAGGGAATGATTAATCTATTCATGGAATAATCTACCAACATTTTTCTACATGTAACTGGTTATGTGTATGTGTGTGCGTGCGTGCGTGCATGTGTGTGTGTGTGTGTGTGTGTGTGTCTAATGTTCATGTACATACATATATAAGCCTACATCTCAATGTATTTGTTTTTTTATTCCTGTATACTGTAAAACACAGTTAATTTGTGCGTATAATATCAGCATTTATTAATAGTCAAATACCGTTCTAACAATTTGGTCCAGACCGAAGATTATGTATGTAATAACAGAAACTGGTTATGTGCAGTACAAACAATAATTAATATAACTGGGGATTGTGAAAAGTGAAAGTATTAAATATTGAAATTTGTTATAAATGGATGTGCTATAGAGAGTCCCTCTGTCACCTTATGTGTCCGTATGCTCCAACTAGCTTTAGCATATTGGGTCCTCATCACCATCATCAGGTCATTAAAATGCTCATATCCTGAACAGGATGTAGCAGTCATCATATCCTTTCGAAACCTCTGTCAATCTTGAGCCAGTCTTCCTGCTTCTGTTACTGTCATGTTCAGGTGATCTTTGATGTCTTGCGTCCATCTTTTTCTTGGTCTGCCTCTTGTTCGTCCATCTGGCATTATGCACTTGATTACCCTATATAGTAAATATATTTATAAAAAATTTCCATAGTTAACAAATGAATGATCGGAGTTTATGACGAAAGGCTTAATGAAGCTTTTCCTTCTCATCTTTCCTGTCCTTACAAAAATATAACGTTATTAGTAGACAAAACGACGCTAAACCAACATGGCTAATGTAATATCAGGTTTACATTTACTGCACTTGTCTGCTTCAGAGAAAGATGATGTACATTTGTTACAGACTCGAGGACTGCTACATCGAGAAAAGATATGTGGTCACGGTCACCTAATGACCTTATATTACTATAATGATGGATGATTCTAGTAGAATTGCAACAGAAGTCAACACCGCCAGCGTACTCGTGTAAAGATTAACATGTATGTGCAATTCACTAAGATTCTGCTAGTGAAAATATGTTGATTTATCTATGCATGGGCTTTCGAAATTAGGTCTATCGAATGGTACACTCATGAGTTGCAGATTAGCAAGCTGACAGTTGTTGAATGGAAGCCCCCTCCCCCTCGTGAAACCGCCCTCTCCTAACAATTAAACATCCTCCTCCTAAATATTAAAATGTAACACCAATCTTACCAAACACCATACACCCTCCGAACAACTAAAGATCCCTCTCCAAAAAATTAAACACCACTCCTTACCCCCCCCCCCCCTGCCCCCACAGCAACTAACTAACATTCCCCCTTTAAAAAAAACAACAACTAAAATACGCCATCTTCCTTCCAAGCTATTTTCCTGAACTGCGCTTGAATAAAGGGACACAATAAATATGTTTTTGTTAACATAACTTATCTCCCCCTACTGAGTTTCTCACACTAATACTGGTGTTTTATGGGACTATTGTATGTTCCATAAACAAAATTAGGCCACACTGCCTAACATGAACCGTACAGTATATAGAAGTAAACCACACTGAAACTGTTGAACTCCTACGTAATATCCGTATTAGAATACGGTTGTGAAAGCTGGAAAACAAAAGAACTGAAGAGGAAATTATATTCATGTGAAAATAAATGTTTTCGAAAACTCTTAAATATTCAGTGGGAAGAATTCAAGCCAAACAAAGAAGATAACAAACAGCCATATAGTTCTACAACAAGAAGAGAACAATGGACATATCGGACATGTACTTAGAATTAATGAAAATAGACTGCCACTACAAAATTTCAAATTTGTGTCGGACTCTGCAGAACAACCATCAAAGAGTTAAGACTATGGGTCTCAACGAAATGCAGGAATTACACACAATAGAATTACATATATATATTACCAAAATATCGCTATATCTTAGTTAGATGGATGGATAGATGGATGGATTTGGATAGGATAGATTAGATTATATTAGATTGGGATAGATTAGAATAAGATTAGGATAGATTAGATTATATTAGACTATATTAGAATATATTAGATTAGGATAGATTAGATTATATTAGACTATATTAGATTAGGATAGATAGATATAGCAATATTTTGGTTACTACATTTTTTCCTTGGCCTAGACCAATTTGTTAAAAAGGAATTCCGCTGTATTATGTAATTTATTTCAGACTATTTTTTGCATGATAATCATTTCATTCAGCTCCACTTAGCATACATTTTGTTCTGTTCAGTTGTCTATGGTCTTATTAACATTTGCCTTTATAAACACACTTCTACTATTTTTAGTGGTTTTCTAGTGTTTGTAAGTTTCAAGAGAACTTTGATAATGATTCTTTCTTTCTGTATTTCTTGGTTTAGGATAGAAAGCATAAGCATTAAATTACTCTATGCCACAAGGGCTGGTGCAGCTCTATAATCATTCTATTTTATGCTGACTCTGATAGCAAATTGGTTAGTGAGACAATCTCAGTATGTATGAACTAGCTTGAAGTTTAGCTAGCTGAGAAGTTATATTATCTGTTATACTGAGAAATATAACTCAGTGGATGATTAGTTTCAATAAATTCAACAGTACCAACAGTTGAAATGTGGTACATTACGGGAAGCAGTGGTCATATTTTTAATGAAAGAAATATGTACATTATTTAATGAAACGAAATATCGATACAGATGCATTTCACAGTAGCTTAGACTACTGGCAGATCCGGTGATCTGCCCGCTACATACTGAGAGCTCTTCTCCCCCTCCAGCCTTTTTTGGATGACCCTGGGAAATGGAACTCTGTGCATAGCGCGCAGATCGATACAGACCTATAGAATTATAATCTGAGTTCGGTGAGATCACGAAAGCTGAATGAAGCTACGCATAATATTAAAAAGTTGAAATCTCTCCACTGTTCCCCACAATGAACCGAAAATGTCATATCTTCAATGTGCATCTTCTTTTGCAATCAATCTCAAACTTCTGCAGATTATCGAGATTAGCAAACTTCTGCAGATTATCGGAATCAGCAAACTTCTACAGATTAGCAAACTTCTGTAGATTATTTGGATCAGCAAACTTCTACAGATTAGCAAACTTCTGCAGATTATCGGGATCAGCAAACTTCTGCAGATTATTTGGATCAGCAAACTTCTACAGATTAGCAAACTTCTGCAGATTATCGGGATCAGCAAACTTCTGCAGATTATCGGAATCAGCAAACTTCTGCAGATTATTTGGATCAGCAAACTTCTACAGATTAGCAAACTTCTGCAAATTATCGGGATTAGCAAACTTCTGGAGATTATCTGTATTAGCAAACTTCTGGAGATTATCTGTATTAGCAAACTTCTGCAGATTAACAAACTTTTGCAGATTAACAAACTTCTGCAGATTAACAAACTTCTGCAGATTAACAAACTTCTGCAGATTAACAAACTTATACAGATTAGCAAGACAAATTTCAAAGAATGAAATGTATTGTATCATGGTTTATAACTAGACTGTGATGTATGATCCTGTATGAACACACCGCTGAAATGATGTTGAAATCTGTAAACAAAGATAATTGGATAAACAGATGGGCTATGGAAAACACTGGGAGGGGGGATTTATAAATATATAACTAGCCTAAATCCTAACCCTCTAAAAATCTAACACCATCGGTATCAGAAATAATATATCTATTCGCTAAACCCTTTGTTGCCTTTCGGCGTCAGAGGTAGAAGAGTTCTTTGGAGATGCCCTCATGTGGGGTGAGTATATTGTGGGTGTTTTTTTTAATTTTGGTGTAGGTCTGCATTCACTGTATCTGTGTAGCATAGCTTGCTGTGGTATGCTGTCTGATGGTAGTCTGCTGATGTGTGCAAACTATTTTATCTGTTGTCTCGTAATATATTCCAAGATTGGGGTGGTGCTGGTTCTTTGTCTAATATCTTTATTTCTCACTCTGTCTCTTAGCTATATTCCTAGGATTCTGCGCAAGCATGCCATTTCGGCTGTCACAAGTTTATATTTATCTTGTGATGTCGTTGTCCATGTTTGGAATTGGTAACAGCGTTAGTATAATAATTGTTTTGAATAGTGTTATTTTGGTATTTAAATCTACATTTTTGTTTCTGAAGATTGGTGTCATTTATCCTACGGCTTGGTATACTTTACTACATCTATTGTGTATTTCTATGCTGCTCCTGCCGTCATGTTGTTATATTGATTCTTAAGTATGTTGTTTCCAAAATATATATATATATATATTGATATTGATTGGTGTTACTTTCTGTTCTTCCTATATTCATTACTTTGATCTTCTCTATATTTATTTTCATGTTAAAGGTTTGACATGTTTGATGTAATCTGTCTATTTGTCTTTGTAATTGTTCTTCTGATGATTCTACTAGTACTTGGTCATCAGCAAATAGCAATTTGTTTAAGCTATTCTTCAAATTGTTTTCTTTCGTTGTCTTTGCTACTTTGCAAATGTAATCTATGTATGTTATGAACAATAAGGGGGGATAGTACACATCCCTGTCTCTCTCCCGAGTGAATTTGGAAATTATCAGAAGTACCTGTGCTCGTTCTTACTGTACATTGACTATTGGCGTATATGCTCTGACATAGGTTTACCCGATGGGGGACTACGTATGTCTATAGTGCTATCCATAGTTGTGCTCTATCCACTCTGTCAAAAGCTTTCTCTTGATCCACAAAAGACATATATAGCCTTGGTTATGTTGTGTTGTTGAGCTGTGGTTTTATATTTGCGAGCATCTTTCTCTCTAGTATCTTGCTAAAGATTTTTCTTATGTGGCTTAAGAGTGATATGCCTCTATACTTTGTGCAGTCCCTCTTACTGCCAGTTTTTCCTTCCAGATGGGAACAATCACCGCTGTATTCTACCCCTGTGGTGTCTTTTGTGTCTTCCTTATCACATTAAACAGTATGTGTAGACACTTTATACCTGTCCCGGTTAGCATTTTTATTAGTACTATAGGTATGCAGTCTATTCCTGGTGCTTTGTTATTTGATGCATGTTTAACTGCGTCTTCAATTTCAGATTTCAGGATGTATTGTTCTAGGTCTTCTTCTATTGTTTTTATTGTTGTAATCATTTCTCCTTCCTTTAGGTTTAACAGTTGATTGAAGTATTTTTTTCCATCTTTCCATGATTTCTTGAGGCCTATGTAGTGTGTTGCCATGTACATCGTTGATTATTTCTGTTGGTTCGTGTCTTTTTTTCTACTTCTCATGTTTTGTACTTTCTTGTAGTACATCTTTGGTGCACTTTGTCTATCCTAGTTAAGCATTTCTCCATATTCTTGCCATGACTTAGTTTTTGCAGATTTGATTATTTTCTTAGATTATTTTATTATCTTTGCAGTCTTATATACTAAGCAATCTTCATGCATTTTGCTTGTTGTCCATTTCTTGTATTTTATCAGAAACAATGAAGACCTAAAACAAATGAAACATGAGACATGGAAATCTATGACATCCGCCATATGTGCCATTTTTGGTCCTAGAGGAATGACTAACTAAATCCTAAAGACAACATTAACCTCCTGGGAAGGAAAGACCAGAGTATCATCTTTCTGACTGCGCACACAACATGTATAGTTTAACAATCACCCAAACAGAATACAACTACATCAAACTCCAGAGTGACATCTGTGCATGCACTTATCCCTATGAAACAGTTGTCCATCACCTTTTTGAATGTCCAGCACCAGACAACGTCAGGAAAATACTTCTCTCTCCAAGACTACATAAATGGAACACCTTATATGGAACAGAACAGCTCACAAACACATGCATATATTACAAAATGACATTCGATCAAAGGGCATGACCCATGGACTACTAAATCAACAACCAACCAACTTTATTGCCAATATGTTGCCCACTTCACTTTATTGTCACTGTGTTGCCTATTTTACTGTATTGTCAATGTGTTGCCTACACGACTAAAACTGTGTTTTGTCTTCTTTCTATCGGTTACTGACAAAGTGTTTATTTGTTGTGATTTCTACATTATTTTGTAATTTCATACTTCAGCCTACTATAAGCAAATAGATTTCATGCTTGGTAGAGTGCCTAGTCAACCTGCCTTACAAACAACTTTGTCAATCTTGCTCTTGATTGACTGGTTTTCCTTTCACCAACCACATTACAAATGTTCTCATATGCTACAGTAATTATTTTGTTGTTGTTTAAACATATTCCTATGCACATATTAATGCTCTTCTGCTTTCAATAAACATTTTTGTTGCTATACAACATGTTCTTTGAGAATTGTACATTGAAATTCATGAAACTAATGAGTACAGTTGTGTGACGCATGGCCGAGAGCTTAGAACGCTAGTCTCACACGAGTGATGTCTAGAGTTCGATCACCAGTAAGGACTGGGTTTTTTTCTGTCGGAGGGTAAATTAAAAAACTCATCCTGCACATCATGATGTGGTGACAGCAATAGCATGCGGCCTTTATCACACAGCTATTCAATCCCCTCCCTGCAACACCTGAACTGGTAAAATGCAGTATTGACAGTTTTGTTTTTTTAATGAGTACAGATATCTACATCACATTTGTAATACGTTCTTTGTTTTCCCAACAGCAATCTGGGTTCTGTCGGATTGATGATAGAGTGGTTAATAGGCCATGCTTTTACTGTCCATGCATGTTAAGCCTGGGTGCGGTGGGCTGCACAAAAGAATCCAATATCCTGTAGTGAGATCAGGCAGAAAAGCGTCGCCCAGAAAGAAACATTGATCGATGTGTGCATGGTGAGCCTGAAAAGCACTCTGGTCATCTTGACTGTTTTGCCACTGAGTTGTGCCTAGAAGCAAGGGAGGTTGACAACATTGTGCAACTCTGCTGCACTTTAATCCAATTTCATTGTGCAAATTATGACATGATACTCTTTTCAACACCAAAACAAAAAATGTAAGAAATCAAAAGTGAGTTCTCTCACCATTGATACATGGAACATGTGCAACCTATTGGACAGAATGAAGCAAATCAGCCTGAAACAGCTGCTTAAAGTTCTATTAAATAGACTGCAATCACACCTCAATGCAGGCTTTCTTCCTGAAAGTCAGTGTGGAATCAGACAAGGCATAGAAACAGTTGACATGATTTTTTTACTACCAGACAATTACATAAAGAGAGCATCAAGCAGAATATCAGCCTATACACCAGATTCATAGACATAAAGAAGGCCTTTGATGTTGTCAACCGTGAGAGCCTTTAGAAAATCATGTTAAAATTCAGATGTAAAGATAGATGTATGCATCGCAGTACATAGATGGATATACGACA
This sequence comes from Meghimatium bilineatum, assembly GCA_034231615.1. NCBI lineage: Eukaryota > Metazoa > Mollusca > Gastropoda > Stylommatophora > Philomycidae > Meghimatium > Meghimatium bilineatum. The sequence goes on along the minus strand of CM067316.1, from coordinate 14,273,814 downwards.
ATCAATATAAGGTAACTACCGGTACGTGAAACGTAACACGATGGAAAACATCTTTTAAGATCGTTTTATATAATTTTTTTTATGCAGTTGTCTTCGTTATTTATTATTTAAATAAATTATTCCGAGGATTTATTATTAAAGAAAAATCTGATGTAACAAGCGTGATTTACAATGGTATTTTAAAAATATCAACATTACACAAACGTATACAAGATGTACCGGTATATGTACATATGTGTTCCCAGTGGTGACCTATGACTACGAAACATGAACAATAAATAAAACTACAACTAAGAGAATAGAGGGCTTTCGATATGAAGTGCTATAGAAGAGTCATGGGAGTACCATGGACAGCAAGAAAGACCAAAGAAACATCAACGTTCAAGAAAGCTGGCTTTTAAACACCATATTAAAAATAAGTTAGGTTTTTCGGGCATGTGAAGAGATGTGATAGCATGGAAAGAATGATGTCGCCCCAATAGAAGGCACTAGAGGCTGAGGCTGACCAAGACATCATTGGATAAGAGATATTCAGGAATGCATATACATGTCGCTAGAGGAAGCAGGACAACTTGCCAAAGACAGCGGGGATTTCAGGAGATTCATAAGAAAGACTACGTTCTGAAATGAATTCGCCACATGATACATGTGAGATGTATTGCTCATAATTTCTAGAAATCCAAACAAATACACATCATAAGTCTAGTAAAGAGAACAAATACACATCATAAGTCTAGTAAAGAGAACAAATACACATAAGTCTAGTAAAGAGAACAAATACACATAAGTCTAGTAAAGAGAACAAATACACAACATAAATCCAGTCAAGAGAACAAGTACACAACATAAGTCTAGTCAAGAGAATAAATACACATAAGTCTAGTCAAGAGAACAAATACACATCATAAGTCTAGTAAAAACAGACTATAAAATAAAATTATTGGTGAATTTTTTTATAGTAAAACATATGCAGCTCAACTTAAACACTTGTTCAAAATAAACACAATGTGTACATAATCACACACAGATTTTAGTTTTTCTCAACTCGTTCCATTTTTACACAATATGATATTATGACGCTTGTATTAATAATGAGGGGGGGGGGGGAAAGACAGGTCACAGCTGCAAACCATCATCATCTTTGTACAATCAGTATCTCAATGCAATTATCCAGAACAGATCGATCCAAATTTCTGCCTACAAAAGATCAAGTGAAAAGATTATTGTTGAGCATTCAAACCACAAAAGTGAATATACCAGTGTGTAAGTCTGCATGTGTGTGAATGTGCAGATGACATGGATAGGTTTACATTGTATTTCAATTTGCACGTGCGAGTTTATATACTGGAATCAATAGAATTCACACACATTATTGAAATAACACATTTTCTAATATGTCAAGAATGAGTTATGCACTAATATTATGTCAAGAATGAGTTATGCACTAATATTCTGTCAAGAGTGAGTTATGCACTAATATTATGTCAAGAATGAGTTATGCACTAATATTATTTAACTCCTGGTACAACTATAGGTGCTCAGTCTTCCAAGCAGACGTTAAAGGTTATGCATGCTAAATGGTTACCACATTAAATATAACATTCCTATAATCTTAGAATCTAATCATCGCAGTGTTCTCAATTAGCATGTACTCATGAAGCAGCTTAAACATGTCTCCCTTATCCATTGTCAACTCCCCATCTTTTGATGCATTTTGTGCTAGCCAATCCACTTTTTCATTACCACAATTGCCAATACACCTCAGACAGCGAATTTATGAGATTGGATATTGAAAGTCCGAGTATCTATAAATGCCATCCACTCATAAATACCTGCCACTTTAAATCTTTCGGAGCATGGACTGAGAGTTCAACACAATGACTAACAAATAAATAAATGGACAATCAGAGAGCAATCTTATGGAAGCAGTAACTAGTTTTCTTGTATGTTCTACAATGAACATAATTTTGATAAATGTTTATTTTCTTAAATGTTCCTAAACTGGACAAATTGTCGTACTAATCCATAGTTGCGTGCATGCAAGCTCAAACCGTGATGTGACTCAAGAGTGTTGTATGTTGGGATATGTCACTCGTGTTTATTTACAAAAATAAATTACAATAAATTAGAAGTGTGCTTATTGCACTTCTATGATTTAAAAAAAAAGTTAACCAGTATAAGATTCTATGAATCTGAATTAGATTTAGTAGTTCTACAACCAAAGGATGAAACAGTCAAATTTTAGTAGTTCTACAGCCATAAGAAAACTACGCCTGTTTGGTCATATAAAGAGACATAACTGTTTAGAAAGACAAATAATGGAGGGAAGAGTACCTGGGAAGAGGAGAAGGGGCGATGGACTGACGACATTAAAGATAATATGAATACATCACTAGAAAATGCAAGCCACATCGCCCAAGACAGAGAGAGGTTCAGAGAGTTCATTGGGAAGACAACATTCTGGAAGGAATACATCACATGACCGTTGACAGCCATAAAATGAAACAATCATATTTTAGTAGTTCTACAACCATACAATGAAACAGTCATTTTTGTGAAATCTGTGCAAGTTTTGATTAATACGAGGGGGAGTCAATAAGTAAGTCACAAATTGATGTTGGATGGCAGGAAAATGCAGTAGGTGGTTTCTAAAGCTGTTTATAGTTGATATCATCATAGAACTTTATGTTTATGTTCGCTAGATGGCTCTAGCTGTACCTTGCGCATGCGCAGCACAAAAAACAAAATGGCTACTGTACTTACAGAGTGTACAATCAATGAATAACGTGCTGTTGTGCGTTTTTTATGGGCAAAAGGACTGCCTGCAAAAGACATTCATAAAGAAATGCTTCCTGTTTATGCTGACAATTGTTTGTCCCGTAAATCGGTGCACAGCTGGGTAAAAAAATTTTCTCAAGGACGCTCTAAAATTGTTGACGAAATCCGATCTGGTCGTGCTGTTGAAATTGCAACAGACGCATCTGTGCAACGGGTTGAGGAGATGATTCGAGGTGACAGACGAGTAACGATAGACGCTGTAGCAGCTGCAATAGGGTGCTCACATGGTTCAGCATACAGCATCATGCATGACCGATTGAAATTGAAGAAAGTGTGTTCAAGGTGGGTGCCCAGACAATTGACGGACGAACACAAAGTGAACCGATTAGGCTTGTCATTGGAGCATCTCTGTCAATACGCAAATGAAGGAGAAGACATGATGAACAGGATTATTACTGGGGACGAATCATGGGTGCATCACTACCAGCCTGAATCAAAGCGTGCTTCAATGCAATGGAAACATCCTTCTTCGCCTTGTGTCCAAAAATTCAAGGTTACACCATCAGCAGGGAAGGTTATGCTGACAGTGTTCTGGGATTGTCAAGGAGTGCTTTTAACCAATTTCAAAAAGAAAGGTGACAATGTGAATTCTGAATCATACTGTGAAGTTCTATCAGTGCTTCGGGATGCAATTCGAAGAAAACGTCCATGGCTGCTGACTAGAGGAGTGCTACTCCTTCATGACAATGCTAGACCACATACGGCTCGATTAACTCAGGAGAAAATAAAAAATCTTGGTTGGAAAATTCTGGAACATCCTCCTTACAGCCCCGATTTAGCCCCTAGTGATTTTCACCTTTTTGGTCCACTAAAAACCCACCTTGGCGGGAAGCATTTCGCGACTGACACAGAAGTTGAATGTGAAGTGAAAATGTGGCTTAAAAAGCAGAGCACGCAGTTCTACGCAGCAGGTTTGGGAGGACTCATAAAACGATGGGATAAATGCATCAATGTTGGTGGAAATTATGTTGAGAAGTAAAGGGATAATATATGTGTAAAAATAAACAGTTTTCAGGTTTTTATCGTCTTCAGTTTTTTTCTAAAGAGCCATTTGTGACTTACTTATTGACTCCCCCTCGTAATCTAGTTGTTATATAGCAAGTGACATATTCTTTCCAGAACGTTGTCTTCGTCGTGGATACTCTGAACTCCTCTCTGTTCTGGGCAAGCAGGGCTGCATTGGCCAAAGTCATGTGTATACATTCTTCAATGTCCATCATTTCTTGGTCTTCCTCTTCTTCTCTTTCCCAGCACTCTGCCCTCTAGAATCCGCCTTTCGATGCCATCGTGTTGCTTTAAGTGTCCAAAATACTGTAGCTTCCTTCTTATGATGATATTTAGAAGCCACGCTTCGTTTAGTTTCAGTAATTTCAAAACTTCAATGTTCTTCTTTTTCTCTGTCCATGATATTCCTAGGATCTTTCTGTAGCACTTCATTTCAAATAAATTTATTCTTTTGGATATTGTCTTGTTTAAAGTCCAAGTCTCGCATCCAAATGTTGCCACTGGGAAAACACTTGATCTTAAAATGGTTAATTTAGTGTCATTATTACTATTTTACGATAGCTTTCTCATTTGTGTTCATTTGAGTGTTGCAATTTTGAGTCTCTTTTAATCTCGACTGAACAATCTCCAGAACTGTTTATATTTGCTCCCAGATAATAGAATTTTTTTACACATTCCAGTTCTATATTGACTATGTTGATTATTGTCTGAATTTCTAGGCACATTACTCCCACAGGTTGCCGTTTCTTTCTTGAGGAAAATCCGTTAATTGAACACTATAAAGAAAACACTTTCATTTTCATCTGCCATTTTGGTGGAAAATTGTTATAAGTGGACCAAATACTACGGTTGAAATAACCTTTAGGACCCTGAATTAAATTGAGAAATTTCTCCACTGTGCCTGGCTTCTTTTTGGAAAATTTGCGTTATTGATGGTGAGTGTTTTGAAAACGCAATAACTTTTTTTTGTTTTAGAAGATATCAATATAATTTTTGCACATTTAAATAAAGGAGTGAATAGTGAATATAATCATGTTTTTTTTGTTGTTGTATGTGTGATATGACAGTTGTGAGCAAGTTGTGAAGTTGAAAATTCGGGAGAAAAACGCAAAACGCCATTTTCAAAATCGCAAATATATCTTCTTGATGACTGTAATGCATGAGCAATATGTGGCAACATTGATAAAATCCTCATAAATACCTATACTTATTGTATATGTATTGTTTTATGGTTTTGTATATATATGTATTTTATTTATATATATATATATAGATTTTTGTAAATAAACGCGAGTGACATACCCAACATACAACTCTCTTAGAGTCACATCACGGTTTGAGCTTGCATGCATGCAACTATGGATTAGTACGACAATATGTATTGTGGTAACTAATATAATACGAACTAAAAAAACGAATAAAACGTGAAGAAATCGCATATAATGTCCGTCCGGTCAACACTAGGTTTAGGCTGACACACAACGTAATTATTGTCCATGCACACATGTGGCACCCTTGATACATATTATTTTTGTGTTTTTGAATGAATACACGCACATTCTTATCAAATAACAACATATTAAACACAAAAAACAACAATTAGAACATGTAGTCACGATCATTTACCCATGCCACGAGGTACTCAATTTGATAGTAAAATACGGCAGCGAAAAATGGACAAGTCGCTCCAGAAAAGCGTTGATGACATCAGCCGGCTTTCTCGTTCTATACAATGCTAATGTTTAAAAGAATGTGACCTTTACACTGTGATATATTTCTAGCTTCACTTGGCAGGCTTTATATGTCATTGGTTCATTACTTCATGAAGTTCCGTACTCGGGAATCGGGCGATATCGTATGGTGCACGGCCTCACCCCAGGTGTGTGACCTCAACCATAGGGGCCTAAAGGATAAATGAAAGTGTGTATTCATAGCACAAGTACTGCATTGCTCATGTTGTACTGCAATTATCCTGGGTGTTGGGTGGGATCTGTCTTGAGACAGGAGAATGTTTTATGATTCCTGTACTAGATAGATCATCTGCAACATTGTTACCTATTATATTTTTCTTCTTCTTCTGCGTTCGTTCTCAAACTCCTGCAGGTTAGCAGGATGTAGTCCTGAGAACGGAATGTGTTGTGTCATAGTTTACAGCATTGCTGCGATATATGCACCTTTCATCCTGACACATCCGACTTCAGCATGGCTTTGGGTCTCTGACCCTATATGGGATGGGACAGCCAACTCCATCCCATAACCTCCGTAGTCACATTTTACGACATGCGTGGAAGGTAAACAGTGTTGCTATTCTTTGCTCCCCTTGCGGGCTCCGGCAACACACGGGCGACCTATTATATAAAAGAATGGTTTTGTTCAGGTGTACTGTGATATATAGATTGATATAGAAAGTATAAGTATATAAGTATATACCTGTGGTATAAAGATTGATTTGCGTTTAAATAAATTTAATATGGCATCACCATATGTGTGTGATCACTCCAGTTGTGTTTGTATGGAGACTGGTTTGTATCACATCCACACTTTATAAAATATATTGAAAAAAGTAGAGTTTGTTTAGTAGGTATGCAATCTATAGTAACACTGGATCCTAACACAACTTTAAGTAAATTTTTTTTTGGTCACTTGCTTGTTGACCAGCAGGACCAAGTTTCGAGTTCTCTTGTTATTTGTGGTTTGAAATAAAAATTACTCCTATTGTTCACCCAGCCACATTAAGGTGCACAAAATAGCCCTCTGATACATCTATGAATGTTAAACTCTATGGTAAAAATACAAGAGATAAAAAACACTATACTCATTACTTATTTCTTCTTCTTCTTCAGCATTCATTCTCAAACTTCCGTTGGATCTCTCTTGTAGCAGGACCATGGTCCTATTAGATTTCCAGCAGGATCTAGTCCAGAGAATGGAAATGCGTTGTGTTGCCATTTTTATTGTTGCCAATGGCCTGACACATCCTTCTTCGGCGGGATTACTTATATCACAAATGCTCAGAACTTCTGAACCAACCAGCAGCATATGGAAACAATTTGAACAACTCACCAATGAATACTATAGTGTTTGAACGAGAGTCTTGACTCTCCCAGGAAGTGGTAAACTGTGTATCATACAGTTCATGTACAGCCTGAACTACCATCCGTTTGGTACTGTCTAGTATTGACACCAGACCCTACAACAACAAAATTAGTAACAATTAAAAACAGTCCTTTCACTCATGAATAAATTACATCAATAAGTGCATCAATCAAATGATATCTAAACATATATTATATTCACCTGGGGGGGTAGATAATAAACAATTGGTGGTATGTAATCCTAAGATAAAAATAGATTTTGAAATTGTGTGTATACACGGAATCCCATAGTGCAAAGTGTTGTGATTAGTGGTATGAATAAACATAAATAAAAAGGCATGAGTACTCCTAAAATGTATACATCAGTCTTCTTTGTCATTTCTTCTACCAGTTGTAAATAATTTGTCCATATGACACTTTCTATTCAATGTGTTCTAGTGATTAGGCTTACACACGTTCTGCAAATGATATGCCCCACCAGATGTGGGTCTTTAGCAGGTTGCATCACAGCAGAGATCATGTGGAGGGGCAGCCAACACAACCTATTTAGTCAGATATTATATGCTATTCATGGCAGGTGACAGTGATACTTTTCTTTTCTCACTGTGTGGGCACTGGTAATATGAACAATTTATAGTACAGAGGTGGGGAAACTCTTGTCTGCTAGCTATAAATGGCCTGTGGATGACTTGGTTTTGCTCACTGAAGACAACCGAGGATGGACTAAAAATTCAATAAATCTAGGGTCTTGTTCCACAGCACCAAAGATTAGCATTAACCTGTAACACGTCGCCAGTGATGAGTGCCAACCATGGATTTCTATTCATAAACAGCTGTTGGTGGCATGTGTTGTCCATTGCTATGCACTCATGTAATGACAAGAAACAGCACATGTTTACGGTTCACATGACAGGGACTGCGAATGTCACCACCTAAGGCTAAGAATATTCAACTTCCTTTTCTTACATTTTGTTTGGTAGAGGGAAGAATATCAGCACCGTAATTTAATTTTTACTAGTCAGTCCTTATCAGCGCAAATCGAGTTGAAATGGAAGTTATTTTCAGTGAAATTATGGACTGTGATTCTGATCAGAACTTCTTAAAAATTATGTTTGTTGTCAAAGAGGATATTAATAACACGTTAGTTTCACTATGAAATGATATCAAGAAGAAAAGAAATTTTGCTGCAATCTACTTGGCATTGACTATATTTACAAGTAAATTTAAGTAGGAAGCCAGAGGACAATTTTTTTAAACCATTGAGACTAACGGGAATTGAACCAGTCCGTTCAACGGCATCAAATCGCCTAGCAACCATTGTACATGCGTTCTTCCGTACTTGACTAACCGCATCTCCAAAAAAAGATGCGATTTCGTCAAGACATTCAAAGCGTGCGCTCAAAGTCACCCGAACGGACCAATCCAGACAAGGACTATCACAACAACAAGAAACATCCCGTACAGGTATTGAAATATCCTCAGTAACAACAAAAATATAACATTTAATATCTGTATTAGTTATACAAGATACAATTCCCATTAGTCTCAAGAATTTTTTTTTAATTGTCCTCTGGCTTCCTACTTAAATTTACTTGTATAAGCAATTATTTGAAGCAAAATTGTACTGTCTATATTTGTTATCCATGTTTACAAGAAGACCTATCGGCCCTTGAATAACTAATACGGATATTAAATGTTATATGTTTGTTGTTACTGGGGATATTTCAATACTTGTACGGGATTCCTTGTCTCAATTGGTCCGTTCGGGTGACTTTGAGTGCACCCTTTGAATGTCTTGACGAAATCACATCTTTTTTTGAAGATGCAGTTAGTCAAGTACAGAAGAACGCGTGTGCATTGGTTGCTAGGCGATTTGGTGCCATTGAACGGACTGGTTCAATTCCCGTTTGTCTCAAAAATTTTATATTTACAATGTGTGTCTCACTAATTCCTAGACCTAGTGAAAAATGAATCGACAAGATTAGTGACATCTACATATATTATTTGTTTTCACAGAGGATATTATGAGCACGTTAGTTTGGTTATGAAATAATATTATAAAAATACAATAGGCCTAGGTATGTAGAAGAATTTTATCAGGGATGCCACACATTTGACAATTATAGGCGAGTCAGTATATTTTAACTAAAAATAGCTAGTTGGCCACATGCCACAAAATCAGACCTTGAGCCTGATAACCTCAATTGTTCTCCCATGAGAGTCTTTCACATTTTTCTCCCACAGAAGAGTCTGCAAAAAGTTATCCAAACTCATCTTATCCATGCTTCCGTTGACTTTCACTGTTATTGTGGAAACACTCTGAAATATAGACAAGTGAAAATTATTATAATTTCAGTCCCACTATTAGGATTAATTTTATTTTACAAAAATACTGCAGCATAAATTTGAGAAATTAGTTAATAATTGCTTACAGTGTTGTTAAAACATTTTGTAATGTTGTTAAAACAGTGTTGCGATTTTTTTGTGTTGCAAAAAATATAAAACAGTGTTATATAGGGAAATTTGTTATAAAAGGATGTGCTATAGAGGGATTCCACTGTAATATTGTATGCTTCATTCTGTGCAAAGAGTTACAATACAATGTGACAGATTATTCTTCTCAAACCCAAGGAATTGTGAGTGATTAGCTCTTACTTCTTATGGGAGGTTTCTCCAAGCTTTCTTTCATACCCAGGAGGCTTCAGGTTTCAGCTTAGCACAATGCCTATTGAAGGAGTCTTCTACTCAGAGGGTACATGTCACAAGACGAGCTGATAGTTTTCTTGGGTCATTGTCTTTCCTCCGACAAGGTGCTTCGCAGCCAGTGAGCTGCTCGTCGTGTAGGAAGACCATTCCATTACCACCCTTTGTGTCCCTAGGTCCCAGACCTAATTTCTTCTGTATGAGTCATGTTGGATAATATTGACAGTCAAATTAGACTCAGGATTGATACTCCTTCCTAGACGAGATGCTGCTTTACCAAACATGTCGGGGGTTTGGGATTTGACCTATGCATTTCTCACGCACTCGCCTCGTCCGCTTGTGATGGCCTTCCAATCCATCACCTGGCATGGCCTGTTTTATTTTTACTCTTTGCCAATGCGCATATCACCCAAAGCTGTGGGTAGGTTATGTCTATCTTGGACAAGGAGCTTTGCAGTGGGCCCTTGGGTACTGAACCGAATTCTCTCTGTATGAGCCATGTTGGGCAACGGCGAGTCAGGTTGGGCTAGGTTAGCAGTATCCTCCATGACAAGGAATAGCTCCCCCCCCCTAATACATTGCCCAGAGTCCGAGTCTCAACACTGCTTCAGTCAAGAATTTTTGAACAATGTGATCCCTGGCATTTGTTCAACACTTGTCCTGTGTGCAATGGGGAGCTGTATTCAAAGCTTTCTTTCGTACCCAGAGGTGCATGTTTAAGTTTGCATATCAAATACCTGAGTCATGACTCATACTTTGAATGGGGTCTGGTGTGACAAGTGGTCTCTGTGTGTTCTTGAGCATGAACAGCACTTCTGCCAGTCTATCTCATGCTGGACAATTGTAGCTTCGCTGCCACTATTGTTGATTCATATACACAACGTTGCCGTCTAGCGCGTGTTGCCTTTTCCAGATTTGGTGTGTACTCTTACGGTCACCATATCATAGAGGGAACTACCTATATCATACCATATGCATTGACATTGGTTCCTCCAATGCTTCTGAGTGTGTTGGCATAGAGGTCTCAAAGATACTGCTTGTCTCTTTACAGGCAATTCTCATTTCATCTACAGCGTCCACATCTACAGGTCTAAAAGTTAGAAATGAATCAAGAGCTTCTGTCTTTCTGTTTCAAGGATGAACTACAAGGAAGTAATTTTAGGATCTTGGTTATCTACTAATCCTGTGTCTGCCACGAGCAATGCGATACCCTTTGCACCCAAACAGAGAAGATGGAATAGGAAAACTGACTTACTTGATCAATGGTGTGTTTGTCCAGATTAGAGAATCCTCTGTTGGTAAATATACCCTCCAATCTGAAATAAACCACACAAATAATAAGAGGATGTATTCAAATCAGGAATAAATAATCGTTTTTTTTTAATTCTAGAGTTTGCTTGGAACATGCTTATATCTGAAGTTTTGTTTCTTCTATACGCCTGAGTTTTTTAACTCGTACAGAGATCCGTAGTTTTTCTTTCACCGTCGTTTATCTTGGCCAGTGTGTTTGCCTCAGCATTTCATATTCTGAGCATTCTTCAAGAATATGATTTGTTGTCTGAGGTGCCTGTCTACATGGATGTGTTGTCAATCTTGAACTTTGTAAACATGTGACTGCAGAGTTGGTTGTGTTCTGTTGCATAGTTGTATATATGTGACTGCAGAGTTGGTTGTGTTCTGTTCTGATGCATAGTTGTATATATGTGACTGCAGAGTTGGATGTGTTCTGTTGCATAGTTGTATATATGTGACTGCAGAGTTGGTTGTGTTCTGTTCTGATGCATAGTTGTATATATGTGACTGCAGAGTTGGTTGTGTTCTGTTCTGTTGCATAGTTGTATATATGTGACTGCAGAGTTGGATGTGTTCTGATGCATAGTTGTATATATGTGACTGCAGAGTTGGATGTGTTCTGTTCTGATGCATAGTTGTATATATGTGACTGCAGAGTTGGATGTGTTCTGTTCTGATGCATAGTTGTATATATGTGACTGCAGAGTTGGATGTGTTCTGATGCATAGTTGTATATATGTGACTGCAGAGTTGGATGTGTTCTGTTGCATAGTTGTATATATGTGACTGCCAAGTTGGTTGTGTTCTAAAGGTAAATGCAAATAAGGTAAATAGGTTACTAGAAAACTCAATATAAATAAATAAAATATAGAAAATAACAATAAAACAAAGAACAAATACAATTGTCAACGTGTCAGTCCAATTGGGACCTTTATCAAGACAACAAAAACAGTTAAGAACACAAAACCATAACGAATTTAACCAAATTGGCTGGGAGAATGATTTTTCTCACCAGAAAATCATCACACAGTAACAAATTGAACGCAACACAATAATAAGAAGTGCATGTATAAATTATGAAATACTAAAAAACGCAAGATGCAAAACAAAGGAAAGGGGACACCAAATAAGATTGCCAAGGACGGGGTGGGGGTTAGTGGGGGAACGGGAGATAAAAGAGGAAAGGATAGAAGAAAGATAATTCATGCAGGACTGGGGGGGTGCTACAAATAGATACAGGGAACATAGAAATGTATAAAGAAGAATAGCATTTGACAGTATAGGATAGATAACGAAATATATACACATCCAAATACAATCACGAACTAAACAAATATGTATACATTCTATTTGATAATCATAGATAACTATAAATATAAGCACATATAGATACAAATATCTAGACATATATAAAAGTATATACTGATATCACAGCACACATTGGAATACAGAATATTGGTTGTATTCTGTTCTGAAGCGTAGAATGACATGTTCTGATTATTCATAATTTGGCTGTCATCTTGTGATTGGTTTTAGCTTTCTATGTGCTTTGATCATGTTTCTTTTGACAGTAAGTTATTACTGTACATTTGGTTGATCATCAGCAGCATAATCCTTAGCCAGACGATCTGCTTTCTTGTTTCCAGTTGAAAAATAGTGAAAGAAATGTGAAAAACGGGGTTTATGTTAATCTCTGATAGTTGAACATTTATTTCGAGTTTTGTATAATTATTTGTAATTCTGATGCAATGTTCTGAAATATGCCAACATTTGGAAGAAGTCAGTTGTCTACACTAAAAATAGGAAATCATTTCTGAGACGTCATAAGAAAAGGAACGTCAATACACATGGCCTCATCATTTTCTGCATTCTTCCTTCTTCTTTTTCAGTATTCATTCTCTCTTGTATATACTGGTTCTCTCTTGTATATACTGGTTCTCTCTTGTATATACTGGTTCTCTCTTGTATATACTGGTTCTCTCTTGTATATACTGGTTCTCTCTTGTATATACTGGTTCTCTCTTGTATATACTGGTTCTCTCTTGTATATACTGGTTCTCTCTTGTATATACTGGTTCTCTCTTGTATATACTGGTTCTCTCTTGTAGTACAATGGTCCTACTAAATTTCCAGCAGGATGCAGAGAATGGAAAAACATTGTGTTACTTGTTTATTTGCACAAATGACCCAACACATACATCTTCGACGGTATTCATTCTTCTAACTCCTGATAACCAGCAGGAAAACAGATTGCATTGTGTCATGGTTTTTAGTATGGCTATGACATGCAATTTTTGACCAAACATGTCAGACTTCAGCAAGGCTTTTGGAACACTTAAACGTATAGGATGGAACAGCCAACACTACCCTCCCCAAACTCCTTAATTTCCTCTTAAGACATACATTATAGCAGCATCGAAACTAGGAATTTTGGTGCCTGGGCATGCTCCAGCCCCTCCCCTTTACATAAACTGACTTCATTTTGGTGGTGCTGACCCTGAGTATTGTTGTGACTCTTCCAACCTGGGTCACTGTTCCTGTCATCCCTGCCTCGTTTTAGCACTGCACAGTATGTCAGTTGTTACCCTTAGTGTCCCTTTCAAGCCGTGGCAAAATGCATACAACATTGTGACAATTTGGGGGAAAAGATAATATAGATTTTATCCATCAAAATGGCTGTTGTATCAATGTTAGATTTGCCTACAATTAAAAAAGATGCAATACACTTACTGCGGTTTCAAGGAGTTATTCTCTTAGAGAAGATGTGTGCACAGCGAAAATTATGCACACTGTTACGCACTTGCAATGAGCTTGTGCTTGATATCTAAGTTCATACACATTCCACTTCTAAACAAAATATCAGGTAGGCACTAATTGGAAACAAGAACCATAGAAATAAACACAAATGCAGGTGTGCACGGCTTACCTTGAATCACCTGTGAGACTGTAAGCATTTATGTCTAAAATGTGTTTCAAATCAATTCTGAGGATCAGGATCAAAAAGAAATATTTAAACATGATTTCCTACAGATTACATAACAAAGTATGTTGTTGTTATATTAACTATTACTATCATAGTTAACTAACTACTGTCATTAGTTATAGCCACTGACATAATAAATGTTCGTTCTCACTTTTGATGGATGAACAACAGATAATTGCACAACTTCACCACGCTCAAGTCTATTTTTTGTTTGTTTCATTCTTTGAGAGAATATGAGTTTGTATTTTTTCCTCCTTCAATGGGAAGTAGAATTTGCATTTTCAACTTACTACAATCAGCCATCCTCAGACAATGAGGTCCCAAGTTCAATCCATGGTTGGGAAAGGATTTTTTTCTTTCGGAGGTACTATCAAAATCCTTCCTGTACATGCGGCGGTGTCTGCTATGGGAAAGCGGCCTCTATTTCCACAGCCCACAGAAAACCTCCCTTCGCTCCTTCACAGGAAAACATGCAGTAGCAAATGTTTTTTATAATCATTACTCTGGCAATTAATTTGATTGGTAGGTGTTTATAACTTTCTGTTGTGTTTTTTTCCAGTCATTTTCAAACTTCCAGAATCTCTCTTATATCAGGACAATGTCCCTACAAGATTTTCAGCAGGAAATGGAAATGTGTTGTATCATCGTTTTATTTGTAGCAATGGTCCAACACATCCGACTTCAACATTGGTAATTAATTATACATTAAGTGCTTTTACCATTTCTACTGAATAGAGGATGCAAGTAACCAAATCAATAGTATAGTTGACGAGTCATACAGGAGAACTGGTTCCTGTACCTCCTCGCTGGTGAACATGCTCAAAGCTAACCACGGTCATAGATGCTTTAAATTTTGTCGCTGTAATGTGTCCCTATCATCACAGACACCCACAACTTTCTGTTAAATTCATAGGCCGATACCTAGCTCAAATGTCTATGTGCCTTTAACTCACTGCAAAGCATAGATCCTCAACAAAACTCTTCTTTTCCCTTCAGAGTTAATTGTATATTTTACCCATTCATCTTTCTGCATTCTACAATTTCTGAAGATAAGTGGGATGTAACTCAGAGAATGGAATGCTATGTGTCATAGTTTACAGCTTGACTGCAATATCTGCACCATTCAGCCTGACACATCCGAATTCAGCACAGCTTCTGGGTCACTTCAATCCTGGGGTGCAAAGGGAACGCACTGCTCTTGGCAGACCCAGGGTTAACAGATAACCAAGATCCCAAAAGTGCCTCCTCGTGGTGCACCCCGGTAACAGAAATACAGCGGCTAATGCTGATTCTGGCTAAACCTTTTGGGGATCGTGTCCGTGAATGTGGAGGTAACAGATGGAAAGATATTTGACTGCAAAAATACAGGCAATATCTCTGACACCTCTGTGCCAACGCATGCAGCAACACTGTCGCCACACAGTGAAGCTAGAAAGTCTGGTAGAAGTATTGGAGGGCGGCCAATGTAGTCGGTACGAAGCAGGAAGATGTCCCAATAAAAATAAAAGCAAAATGAGTACAATGAGAAAGATGCACAGCGCTAGAGGGCAGCGTCATGTGTAAAAAGCATGGAAGACGGTTCGATGAAATTGGAACTAAAGCATTGTTTGCTCGAGACAAGCATCTAGTTACCGGTGATCCCAGCCTGGGCCCAACTCTACTGTCAAGTCTTTCCTATACCGGAAGCGTGCTCGCGGAGAGAAAATGTTCAGTACCCGATGGGCACAGGCATAGCAGTCCAAGGTAACAAGCACTGTTCAGCTCTAGAACAAAACACAAGTCCCTAACATTCCTAAATATGTGTACAGATTCAGACCTGGACGAGGGGCTCACGAAGTTGGTGAGCAATGCTTCGACTAAGAAGACAAACAAACCCGAGCCCAACTCTTCTGTCAAGTTCTTCCTAAGCCGGAACCAGGCTTGAGGACGAGAAAAGGTTTATACCCGATGAGCATGGGCACAATACGTCTAATTACACGAGGCAAGTTCACTGGCTGTGGAACGCCTCGTACAGGACAGACGTGAAGGATAAACCGTCTCAGCATAGAGTCAATACACATTCGCTGTCTGGCGACAGATAGGAAGGCTGTCACAGGCTAGGGTAGCCCACCTGAATTCTCAAGGCATGTCGAAATCGGATGTGCTAGGCCTACAAGGCACATAATGGTGGCACAACGTAATCACGCTCCTGGCGGAAATTGCACGGATATCCGTGCTGGTTACAATGGAGTGAACGCAAAACAAACAAACAAACTTAAATCCTCTACTGGGGTGTAATAGCCAACCTCACCTTTAAATTTTCTTAATTGCCTTTTGTGGCATGCATGGCAGATAACAGTTTATATCCTTTCTCTCCTTCAGACCCCAGCCACAAATGGTAGATTTCTCTGGATTCTCTTCTGCATTTATTCTCAAACGTTTCTTAGCATATATAGTCAGGCAAACAGAACTTGCTGTGTCTTGTTTACAGCTCAACTGTGATATCTGAGCTTTTTGATCTCACATCCAACTTTTTCATACCTTTTAAATGACTAACATACGGGATAGAGCAATCAACTCTACCCATAAATCTCTCTAATCACCTCTTACACCATGCATGGCAGGATACAATATTGTTACTCTTTGCTCTCCTTTCAGGCCCTGACAACAGTCTATATATAATGGTATATATATATATAATACATATGGTATATATAACACAAGAAACATACACAATTACACATAAGAGTAGATAAATTAACTGAAAGGATGAAATCCATCAACAAATACAGTATTAGGAGCCAGGTACTAACACTTGGTAGCCATGTAGCGCAGTGGTTAACGCACTGGCTTCACATATGAGCTGTCCTGGGTTGAGGCGAAAATGTTTTTCAGATCACAATAGCTCCCAGGTTGACCCAGCCTTAATTGGGTACTGGATCAATCCGGGAAGTAAAGACTGCGAGGGAGAGGAAATTGCTACTGCGCTCATAAAGCATAGCCACTGAAATGTGAGATTGCCAACATCTCACATCTCTATGACATTAACTCTTTCCGGACCAATCGCCAGTATACTGGCTTTATACTGTGGGTCTACAGGACCAATCGCCAGTATACTGGCTTTGATTGATCAACGTCTTAGATCGATCATATATTGATCAGTTATATTTCGTTTTGCCCAGTTCAAGTTTTTATGTTAACCTCTGAACATCCGGGAAAGATCCTCTTCCGTTTTACAACCGGTACCGAAACACATGTGGTGTGTACAAGAAGATTTGTGATCGACATATTCTGTAACTTTTATTTCTGAAAAAAATGGCAACGCCCACTTCTTCTAGATACAGTGCAGAACAAGCTATGGTTATGTTTCAGAGCTTGCTAGTTAGTGAATCTGATAATGATGATTCCGATAGTGATTATAGGCCTAGTGACTTGTCGAAAGGTAAGAAACCAAAGCAAACTGGTGTAGGTTTTATAAAAAATTTAACAGCTTGCATCAGATCAAGTAATGTTAGTTCCTCTGAAGAAGCATCTAATAGTAGTGATGAATCTACTGATTCAGAGGATTTAGCTGGTACTTCTAGGCCTACTAATGCTACAAGTAGGCCTATGAATCATACTTCCACAGATCGACAAGGTAGGCCTAGGACTGATGCTGTGTGGCGTGAAGCCCTAGAAGGAGAGAGTATAGGAGTGTCTCACTTCAGACAGATACATTCTGGCTGCAAACTTGGCCTTCCTGAAAATGCCTCACCTCTCCAGTGTTTACTATCCTTGATGACAGAACCAATAATTGACAATCTAATAGCCAATGTAAACTCTTATGCCCAGCAGAAATTGGAAATGAATACACCTCGAAGGAAATATTCTACTTATTCAAAATGGACTGCGCTCGACCGAAATATTTTTATGAAGTTTCTCGCCACCCTGATAAACATGGGTTTGGACCCCAAACATTCCATAAAAGATTTTTGGTCCACAAAAACACACAGAAGTAGCCCCTGGTTTGGATCAATTTTCAGCAGGACCAAATTTTTATTGATTTACCAATCAATGCTTCATGCGGCTGGAGCTGATGCACAGGGTAAAATTAAAATAGAGCCGTTCATAAATGAATTAGTTGCAAGCTTTCAGAATGCATTCTATCCTTCTGAAAACATATGTATAGATGAGATGGTTATAGGCCACAAGGGAAGGTTTAGGCACAAGCAATATAATGCAAGCAAGCCAAAAAAATATCATATAAAATCATACGGACTCTGCGACTCCATCACCGGATATGTTTTCAACCTGCTGGTATATTTTGGTGCGGACACGACATACAGGCTGGAAACTGATACAAAGTCTACCCATGCTGTCAAAATTTTTGACAAACTACTAGAAGGCATCACAGGACATCACCATTTGTTTGCTGACAGGTATTATTCGTCCTTACCTCTTGTCCAGTTTCTGCGGCAGAGAAATCACCATTATACTGGAACTCTCAATGCGAACAGACGAGGGTTTCCACAAGAAATGAAGAATAAGAAAATAGCTGTCAATCAACCAAAATGGTTCATAAATGATGAAGATAAAGTTATGTGTGTCAGCTGGAGAGATAAAAAATCGAAGAAACCTTGCCAACTGGTAACAACATGTGGAAGCGCAACATGTGAAATTAGAATTGAGGGTAGGAGCGAAGTCTGGAAACCATCACCCATTCATAATTACAATATGTCAATGAATGGATGTGATAGAGTAGATCAGATGATTTCATATTATGGAAACCACACAAGAAAAACAGTAAAGTGGTGGAAAAAAGTATTTATGTGGGTGTTGGAAATAACACAACTCAACGCCCACATTTTATACACACTTAGCCGCCCTTGCGCAGAGAAGCCTATGCCCCTTTCAAACTTCAAGGACATATTGATAGAGGAGCTATGTAGTTTATTTGAATTAGAGGCACCTAATAACATTGATGCTGCTTTATTGTCCAAGCCAGGAAGAAAAACAGTTAATACAGAGCTTGAAAGGTATCAGGGAACCACCCATCTCATTGACTCCGGTGGAAAAGACAGGCAATGTGCTCATTGTGCTACTAAGCAAATACGAAAGCGCAGTAGCTACTACTGCATAGGATGTTCACATAAGCCACATCTGTGTGCTAAATCATGCTTTAGGGAATATCACACAAGATGATCTCATTTGTAACAAATAAAAACTTGTAAATAATAAAGCCGTGACTGGATGTAAATATTTTCATATTTTTATTGCTTCTGATGTCATTCAGAAAAATGTACATAACTTTAACATTTATTGATATTTATTCATCAACTAAACTGCATAATGAAGAAAAATGGATATATTTGTGTAAATATTCTTGAAAAATGGATATCAACAATGATAATCATGGACAAGTATGGATACATTTGGGTAAGTCACAATATTTATACTAATAAATTAATATTTTCATTTTATTTTTGTGTGTTTTACTAACTCTAACCTTGTGAAGTAATCAAATATCATCAATGTACTTATATATTCATATTCTGTATCCATTCCCCTTTCCAATGATATATTACACATATACTATTTATCAATATTAGTATGTCAAGTGATACAATGAAGAACACATGTAAGGAAATTTTTCTACCCCTGAAATATTTTCATATTTTTATTGCTTCTGGTGTCATTCAGAAAAATTAACATAACTTTAACATTTATTGATAGAAATTCATCAAATAAAATGCATAATTAAGAGAATTAAATATACTTGTGTAAACATTCTTGACAAATGGATATAATCAATGATAAGTATGGACACATTTGGGTAAGTCACAATATTTATACTAATAAATTTACATTTTCATTTTCTTTTTTTGTGTTTTAATAACTCTAATCTTGTGAAGTAATCAAATATCATCAATGTACTTATATATTCATATTCTGTATCCATTCCCCTTTCCAATGATATATTACACATACACTATTTATCAATATTAGTATGTCAAGGGATACAATGAAGAACACATGTAAGGAAATTTTTCTACACTTAAAATTTACTCTGGTCCAAACCTAAAAATACTCAGGTCCTGAAAGAGTTAATAAATGCTATGGGTTAACTTGCTAACACTTACTTGGCATGTGATGTCTCCAAAACCGTGGCAAAATTATTGATAGACCTAATCAAGAAAAGAACAAGTAAACACAAATTGTCAACATTTCTTAGCTATAATTTATTTCACATACACATTACTGGAAAAATTTCACAGAATGAATTATAATGAAATGTTTTCTTGTCATATTTAACGTACACATTCTCATATGGTCATATATTTCTCCAATGTTTCTCCTGAAAGCAAGGGCAAACTACAGAAGTATTGCGTCAAGAATTTCCTTATGGATGAGTTGAAATTTTTGTTTGGAATTTGTGATATTCAGGAATGCATGCACGTCGATAGAAGAAGCGGGACAACTTGCCAGAGACTGCAGGGATTTCAGGAGATTCATAAGAAAGACTATGTTCTGGAAAGAATATGTCACATTAGAGAGTTTTCCTGTCAATCTCCATGGCTAGGTCTAGACATTTACATTCTAAACACAGGTGCCAGGTAGTAGAATTTGTCCTCTTCTTCTTCGCTCATTCGCAACCTCCTGCAGATTAACAGAATACAGTCCAAAGAATGGAGTGCGTTGTGCCATGGATTACAGCTTAACTGCAATATCTGCACCTTTCTGATTGACACATCCGATTTCAACATGGCTTACGGATGACTTTGACCATTCATAGGATTGAACAGCCAACTGCACCCCCAAAATCTCTTACGACATACCTTGTAGGTAACACTATTGCTATCCTTTTCTGGGACCCACCACCACACAGGTGGTTAACATTTGTATTTTTACTGCCATTTATGCCCATGTGTTGTCTGAGGAACAAAGAACAGCAACACCATCACCGTACATGCATGATGTTAGAGATACGGTAACTGAGCAGGATGGGCATGGGAGTTGGTTACCCTACCATCATCATCAGGTCCCACCTCTGCAACGAAGGCTGACTGCAGCTAACCTCCAACATATTCTGTCTCCCACCTTGGTAGTGTATCCTGCCCATTTCATGTTGCTTTCCTTCCACTAGTATCACTGCCTACCTCTTGCTCTCTACCCCTCAACTCTACCTGCATCCAATGTTTTTAACAAAGTATCATATCTTTTAATATGTCCAAAGAAATCAAATTGTTTGATTTTAATTTCCTATTTATTTCCATGAATTTCTCCCTATTCTTCTATATATCTCAGACATCAACTCATCAATTTACCCACATTGTTTTTTTAAAAAGTTACACACATCAACAAATAATGGACGCTACAAAAAGAAACAAACTGAAACCAACTATAAGCTCCATGGTTCACCAAGCTTTATTAAACAGAAGAAATCTGATCACAATATGAATAGAGAGGGTGCAGTAACACTAGGTTGTATGCAGTATAAAAGATAATAGGTAAAATTTAAGTGTTAACAAGGATGGACCACAATACAAATCATTGAACTCACAACTGACACACAGGAAGGGAGTATCTAAAGAAGTGTATTGCTACAGTGGATGCCATTCCACTGTGATTATACCAGGAAATGAAAAGGCAGATATGCTAGACAAGATGGAGCACCACAGGAACAAAATGATCAAGCAATTACCTACCAGAAAAAGATGACCTTAATACAATCAGACAATAACAAAATCAATTTAAGATCAATGGTAGAACAAAGGTTCAAATGGAGTCATATACTTCACATTACTCTTGTTACCACATAAGTATTGTTGTTTGTCCATCAAAGTTGACGATGACCATTCAACTCAACTGGGATGATGATGATGTCTGCAGTGTGCCCAACTGTGACTTATGAGCCCTATGCGTGCATAGAATTGTCTGCCACACTCTGAGCATGTGTGGGGGGAGTATGTGGGACACTGAGTAGCTCTTGCCTTTCTTCTAGCACATTTTTGTTGTGTAGCTTGATGTCTGAGGTTCTCTGCAGCTGCTGCACCAATCGCATCTGTCTTGTGCAAGATTCTCCCATGAACTTGTGTCTATTTTGAAGTGAGTCGGTGGTGTCTGAAGAGTGTCTTTAAGACGATTCTTCTGTTCTCCAGCCTTGTGGGAGCCAGTCTGGAGTTGTCCATATAAGTGTTTTTCATAGACGATCTTTCATGTGAGCCATTCTTGAGACTAACGGAAATACCAATCCGTTCAACTGCACCAAATCGCCTAGCAACTATTGCACACGCGTTCTTCCATACTTGACTAGCCACATCACCAAAAAGATGTGATTTTGTCAAGCCATTCAAACTGTGCACTCAAAGTCATCAGAACAGACCAATCGAGACAAAGACTATTACAACAACAACAAACATCCCGTACAGGTATTGAAATATCCTCAGTAACAACAGACATGTAACATATAATATCCGTATTAGTTATACAAGGGCCAATAGGTCTTCTTGTAAACATGGATAACATATATAGACAATACAATTTTGCTTCAAATAATTGTCACATGTTCTGGTGACTTTGAGTGCATGGTTTGAATGGCTTGACAAAATCGCATCTTTTTTTTGGAGATGTGGTTAGTCAAAAACGGAAGAACACGTGCAATAGTTGCTAAGCGATTTGGTGCCGTTGAATGGACTGGTTCAATTCCCGTTAGTCTCAAGAATTTTTAAATTGTCCTCTGGCTTCCTACTTAAATTTACATGTGAACCATGTATCCTCACATAAGTACTCCATCCCTCTCAACAGAACAGCAAACCAAGAGTACTCCTTCAACAGAACAGCAAACCAAGAGTACTCCTTATAGAATGTAACACGGTAACTTCAAGAAATAATAAGTTGTCACTGAATGTTACTGAACTGGCAACCTCATAAACACAGGACAAACGGCTAAACCACAATAGCATACTACATGAGATCCCTAACTACAGGTAGAACAGGACAAGTTTAACATTTTACTGACCAAATTCAATGGTTGTTGAATTTCCGTAATACACCTTTGGTGATCAACTTCGGGCAGTCCCATTCGAGCAGGACCATAGTTCTGCCCAAGTAAGCAGAGTGCTGAAGAAGGAGGCATCCAGCCAAAAGGCGCACAGATAATCAGGATGCCACGCACAAAACACAATGGAAACATGTCTGTATCTATAAAAAGTTATGGCGCCTGTCCTGTGGTGGACGTTCAGGCAGGGACGGTGCCGGACCCTATACCTCGAAAGGGCCCAACCTCAGTTACAGAATTACAGATATAGACATGTTTCAAGTGAACGAAAGAAGAAGAAGCAGCACCCATAAAATACAGTCTCTCGACATGGCCTGAGATTATTCTTGAAAAATCTGATACTCTGTAAGGTATGATTTTTGCGATATATAGAAAGTTTATATCCCAACCAGCATTATAATAAGCAGTATTTAAATCGTGAAATAACTCTAGGACTTTCAAATTAGATTAAATAATGCAAAAATTCATTACAAAACAGAAAATGACAAAACTCTATGATGTAAATTTGTTTTATGCAGATTTTTAAAAATCTATCAATGTCTAAAAAAATGTGCGAACATCCTTGGCAATTGGAGATAAGTACATTTTAGATTGCTGGTTAGCAAAGTGTTAAACAGTCTGTGCTACTTCTGCTCAAGACACTCACAAAGTATGAAAATTAGATTTAATTTTTATCTCCCTTTCATGTTTTAAATGGGTAGGATTAGACCCAACAAGTTCTTCTTTCTTCTTCTTGAACCCCTGGAATTGCAAGCAATTAGCTCTTACTTCCTATGTGCAATTGGGAGGTTTCTCCGAGCTTTCTTTCATACTCAGGAGGCTTCAGCTTTCGGCTTGGTGCAATGTCTATTGAATGAGCCTTCTACTTGGAGGGGTTACTCCCAACAAGTTAGACTACCGACTCTAACCCTTGAAAACTACAGTTTAAGACACAAAAGGGGGATATGACTTTCGCGCTTTACATGTGAGTTGATGAGAAGTAAGGTTAACCCATAGCATTTATCAATGTCGTAGGAGTGTGAGATGTTAGCGATCTCACATTTCAATGGCTGTGCTATATGAGGGCGGTAGCCATCTCCTTTCCCTCAGTCTGTATCCAGTACCCAATTAAACCTGGATCAATGTGGGAGCCGTTGCAATCTGAAAAAACATTTCAGCTTCAATTGGAGACCCAGGACCACTCATATGAGAAGCTAGTGTGTTAACCACTGTGCTACACAGTCCCCAATCTGATCAGAAGTACCCAGACTGTGATACAATACTACAACAGCTACTAAGAGAAGTTACACTAATTCAGTAATACCTTATCCTCTGATTCAAATCTTCAAGTACATCACTTTCCACCAGGTCTGTTTTATTGATAATAATCACATCTGCAAGACCAATCTGTCTATGAAATAATGCAACTGTTAATGTTTGAAGAGTGCAAGACCAATCTGTCTATGAAATAATGCAACTGTCAATGTTTGAAGAGTGCAAGACCAATCTGTCTATAAAATAATGCAACTGTCAATGTTTGAAGAGTGCAAGACCAATCGCTCTATGAAATAATGCAACTGTCAATGTTTGAAGAGTGCAAGACCAATCTGTCTATGAAATAATGCAACTGTCAATGTTTGAAGAGTGCAAGACCAATCTGTCTATTAAATAATGCAACTGTCAATGTTTGAAGAGTGCAAGACCAATCTGTCTATGAAATAATGCAACTGTCAATGTTTGAAGAGTGCAAGACCAATCTGTCTATGAAATAATGCAACTGTCAATGTTTGAAGAGTGCAAGACCAATCTATCTATGAAATAATGCAACTGTCAATGTTTGAAGAGTGCAAGACCAATCTGTCTATGAAATAATGCAACTGTCAATGTTTGAAGAGTGCAAGACCAATCGCTCTATGAAATAATGCAACTGTCAATGTTTGAAGAGTGCAAGACCAATCTGTCTATGAAATAATGCAACTGTCAATGTTTGAAGAGTGCAAGACCAATCTGTCTATTAAATAATGCAACTGTCAATGTTTGAAGAGTGCAAGACCAATCTGTCTATGAAATAATGCAACTGTCAATGTTTGAAGAGTGCAAGACCAATCTGTCTATGAAATAATGCAACTGTCAATGTTTGAAGAGTGCAAGACCAATCTGTCTATGAAATAATGCAACTGTCAATGTTTGAAGAGTGCAAGACCAATCTGTCTATGAAATAATGCAACTGTCAATGTTTGAAGAGTGCTTTAATTATTTTAAAATTTGATTGCTACTGTTTGACAATTACACTCTTGTTCTCTTTATTTTGGGAGTGTTCTCCAGTATTTATTTTACTCCAAGTAGAGTTTATCTCTCTATGAGTGTCACTGCATTGACAAGAACCTATTACTCTGAGAAAGATGACTGCAATGACACTCAGTCCATACTTTGTGCAACCATCTTCTTCTTCTGAATTTGTTATTAACTCCTGATGTTTAACAGGATGTACCGGTAGTCTAGAATGCATTGTGTCATGGTTATAACCGCTTGGTACCTACTTCTTTCTGTTTCTATCCTGCTGGTTAACGATCATGGCTTTTGAGTCACTGACCTGTGGGATCTATCCTACAAGTCCTGTCACATGTATATCCTACTACAAGTTCCATCACATGTATATCCTACACGTTCCATCACATGTATATCATACACGTTTCATCACATGTATATCCTACCACAAGTTCCATCACATGTATATCCTACCACAAGTCCCATCACATGTATATCCTACCACAAGTCCCATCACATGTATATCCTACCACAAGTCCCATCACATGTATATCCTACCACAAGTCCCATCACATGTATATCCTACCACAAGTCCCATCACATGTATATCCTACCACAAGTCCCATCACATGTATATCCTACCACAAGTCCTGTCACATGTATATCCTACCACAAGTCCTGTCACATGTATATCCTACCACAAGTCCCGTCACATGTATATCCTACCACAAGTCCCGTCACATGTATATCCTACCACAAGTCCCGTCACATGTATATCTTACATATAGGAAGACATATCACACTACTATCTGGTAAGAAAAGCAAACAAACATATGACATAACAAGCTGCATAGGTAACACCTCATTTACAAAAGATCTACCAGTAAATATCCGAAATCAAAACACTCAATTATGACAAATCAATGGAAAACAAATGATAATTTATGATTAGATTACCTCTGAGCTTCATTGATTGATCCATCTTTCTTCTCTTCCAACAAATGCTGACACAAGAAAATACAGCCAAAAAAAGATATGTTAGGTTCATACATTGCATTCACATTTAATAATACTCTTCTTGATATGCCTCCACATTTCTCTGGCCAATTTGTGCAGTATAGTGTGCACCTTTTGTCTCATCTGTCTTTTACCAGGCTGTAATGCAGCAAAGTGTATCACTCGGGTGCACACGAGACACATTGACAAGAGCTATGCAGTACCTACTTGACTGTCCAACAGCTGAACACAGATTGTCTATCACTGACATAGTACTGACAAGACCAAGGATGTAGTCCGGAGAACGGAATGGGTTATGTCATGGCTTACAGCATTACTGCTATATCTGCGTCTTTCGGTCTGACACATCCGACTTCAGCATGGCTTTGGGTCACTGGCCCTATATGGGATGGGACAGCCAACTCCATTCCATAACCTACTTAGTCGCCTCTTACGACATGCATGTAAGGTAAACAGTGTTATTATTCTTTGCTTCCCTCTCGGGCCCAGCAACACATGGGCAGATAAGGAGTTGTTTAGCTATTTTGTTGGAATAATAGCAGTATCTACACATCGGTTAGATGTTGGGCTCTAAAGAGAAAGGAAAATCTGTTATAAACTAGTGTTCTAGCTCACGATTTTCCATAAGTGCTCAGCTGTCTACTCTGTGGTTAACCAGAAACAGTCTGACTAGCATCATTTACAGCACCAGCTCAGTAGCGATGGCATTATTTCTCGACCTTCCCAGAGCATAAACCCTGGTACCCTAAGTCCTGGTGGCTGGGTGAGCCACTGGAGTAACATTTATTTCAAACCAAATATACTGAGTGGATTCTGGTTTGCCAGTCAGCAGGCAAATGACTTAGAATTACACTATCACAGCTTTCTGGGTATTGACTTAAATGACTATTGACTTCAGCATGTTCTGTTCAAAACTGAAAGATAAAGGATTGATTTCTTCATTTGCACAATTATCTTCTTCTTCAGTGTTCATTCCCAAACTCCCGCTGGATCTCTCCTGCAGCAGGACAACGGTCCTACTAGATTTCCAGCAGGATGTGGACCAGAGAATGGAAGTGTGTTGCGTCGTCGTATTATATGTGTCAATGGCCAAACACATCTGTCTTCTGCAGCATGCTTTTGTGATGTAGTTAATTCTTGGATGCTCTATTCTTCTTAACCTCTTATTCTTCTGCCATATTAAATGATGCCTTCTGGAATAACAGTGCAGGAATTAGTTTTTGCTATTGAGCTGACGGAGGACTATTCAATCTTAGTAGATTGAAGGCCAAGACCAAAACTAAGACGGACATTGTTCACGACAATTGTGCATTAAATGCTACCAGTCTGAAAGACATGCAAGACAGCATGGACCATTTTTCTTTGGCCTGTGATGCGTTCGGTCTCACCATCAGCACCGCGAAGACTTTAGTAATGTATCAACCAGCGCCAGGTGTTCCCTACACAGAACCAGTGATCACAATAAAGGGACAAAAACTTAATACTGTCAATAAGTTTGTATATCTTGGCAGCACACTATCACAAACTGCGACAATTGATGAGGATGTTGCCCTGCGTATTGCTCATGCCAGTGCAGCATTCGAGAGCCTTGTATTACATGTACTCATGTCAAGCCTGTCAACAGCAAACCTCCTTGTATTACATGTACTCATGTTAAGCCTGTCAACAGCAAACCTCCTTGTATTACATGTACTCATGTCAAGCCTGTCAACAGCAAACCTCCTTGTATTACATGTACTGATGTCAAGCCTGTCAACAGCAAACCTCCTTGTATTACATGTACTCATGTCAAGCCTGTCAACAGCAAACCTCCTTGTATTACATGTACTCATGTCAAGCCTGTCAACAGCAAACCTCCTTGTATTACATGTACTCATGTCAAGCCCGCCTACATTTCTTAGATATAGATATCTTCACAAATTAAAAATCGTATTTACCTGTTTTGAGAATTTGGAATCCACCAACACAACTACACCTGGATTGAGGACAAATGTTAACACATTCATTATAATTTCAATATAATTCCACAAGGTACATACATCAAGAGTATACAGATTTCAGCACATTTGAGTGAAACCTGTCACAATTCAATATATGTTCACAACTGTATGATCATTGCTGCTATTGTCTATAAACTGACATCATTGCTGCTATTGTCTATAAACTGACATCATTGTTGCTATTGTCTATAAACTGACATCATTGTTGCTATTGTCTATAAACTGACATCATTGTTGCTATTGTCTATAAACTGATATCATTGTTGCTATTGTCTATAAACTGACATCATTGTTGCTATTGTCTATAAACTGACATCATTGTTGCTATTGTCTATAAACTGACATCATTGTTGCTATTGTCTATAAACTGACATCATTGTTGCTATTGACTATTAAATGACATCATTGTTGCTGTTAACTATAAACTGACATCACTGAATTTAGGGTAAACATATAGGTACTCTGTAATCCCAAGCAAATGTCAAAGGGTGTGCAAGCTAATAGTTCTCATTGCTCAGAGGTTAAAAACACTCCTTACACTGTCCGGCTGGTTCCCAGTGAGAATGTCAGAGATGGGAGTATCTAGAGGGGAGTGAAGGAAAAGTAAATTTTTTTTACTGGAAAGTCCTGAAAAAGAGCACCCAATAAACGCCTGACTGTGACTCTGAGTCAACATACACTGGGATGACTGTTGGAATGGAGCACTTATGGGAGTGACAAACATGCTGTGATGCTAGTTTATAATAAAGAATCCATCTTTTGTCAGTCTATCGGACTCCTCATTTCCTGGTATGTCAGTCACAGTGGGATTGTATCCAGTGTAGTACTATCCTTCTTTTGGTTATCACTTCTTGTATGGCTTCCTTCAGGTCTGGCAGTTTATCACTGTTAAGGGCTTGTAGGACAGACATTGCATTATGTCAAACACCACTTGTTGACATTGACTTATTGTGTTTTTAATTATTTCTGCAGCAATATTTAGGGCTTTTACTAAATATTTGTGATCATTTTACCCTTAATCGTATCGCTATTAACATAACAAAAAATGCCTAATAATGATAAATATGAGAACCGAGATATAATGAGAAATACCAAGATACCCATATTTATAGCTACTCTCCTTCACTCACCATCTAAATAGACCTCACTACAAAGTTCTTCATCAAGCCAAAATATGGAAGCAATTGGACCTGGGTCAGCTAAACCAGTTGTTTCCAGGAGAATATAATCAAATTTCCCTTTCTTTTGCATCAAATTTTCGATAGCTTTGACTCCATTATCTCTGTCAAAAAAAATAAAAGTTGTTAAAAGGTAACAAGTAATCAATAAAAAATATATTTATTCATTGACTATAAAGTAACAGGAACATAGCTTCTCAAGTCTTCCCAAGCAGAAGTAAAAGAGTATACTTGCTGACTTACATTACGTCCAGCATTTTTCTTTGTAGGGATCAGAAAGCAGTTTCTGCATCTATATAACCATATGCATAAATAACTCTTGAGGCGGCACATTATGATAATTTTTTTTAAATTATCTACAATGCTCAATTTAATTAATTTTTAAATTCCATGTGTGGAACTCTATAATAAGGAGCGTGGTTGCACAACCACATACTTAGAGGGAACATTACTTGCTGATAGGAGTTATCTGGGATCATTTTGACACACTAAGAGATGGAGGCAGACAACCTCACCACCAAACTTTGACACGCTATGAGATCAGGCACAAATCACCACCACAAACATCCTGGTCACCTCTTACAACACAACCCACTGCTTAAACATGTTCACTCTGCCCTGTATGTGAATAGTCCTTTTGTGTGCCATGTTAACTGCTGAACTATCACCCTTCACAACACAAATCCATCTTGTTAACTGCTGAACTATCACCCTTCACAGCACAGATCCATCATGTTAACTGCTGAACTATCACCCATCACAACACAGATCCATCTTGTTAACTGCTGAATTATCACCCATCACAACACAGATCCATCTTGTTAACTGCTGAACTATCACCCTTCACAACACAGATCCATCTTGTTAACTGCTGAACTATCACCCATCACAACACAGATCCATCTTGTTAACTGCTGAACTATCACCCATCACAACACAGATCCATCTTGTTAACTGCTGAATTATCACCCATCACAACACAGATCCATCTTGTTAACTGCTGAACTATCACCCATCACAACACAGATCCATCATGTTAACTGCTGAACTATCACCCATCACAACACAGATCCATCTTGTTAACTGCTGAATTATCACCCTTCACAACACAGATCCATCTTGTTAACTGCTGAATTATCACCCTTCACAACACAGATCCATCTTGTTAACTGCTGAATTATCACCCATCACAACACAGATCCATCTTGTTAACTGCTGAACTATCACCCATCACAACACAGATCCATCTTGTTAACTGCTGAACTATCACCCTTCACAACACAGATCCATCATGTTAACTGCTGAACTATCACCCTTCACAACACAGATCCATCTTGTTAACTGCTGAATTATCACCCTTCACAACACAGATCCATCTTGTTAACTGCTGAACTATCACCCATCACAACACAGATCCATCTTGTTAACTGCTGAATTATCACCCATCACAACACAGATCCATCTTGTTAACTGCTGAACTATCACCCATCACAACACAGATCCATCTTGTTAACTGCTGAACTATCACCCATCACAACACAGATCCATCTTGTTAACTGCTGAACTATCACCCATCACAACACAGATCCATCTTGTTAACTGCTGAATTATCACCCTTCACAACATAGATCCATCTTGTTAACTGCTGAATTATCACCCTTCACAGCACAGATCCATCATGTTAACTGCTGAACTATCACCCATCACAACACAGATCCATCATGTTAACTGCTGAACTATCACCCTTCACAACACAGATCCATCTTGTTAACTGCTGAACTATCACCCATCACAACACAGATCCATCTTGTTAACTGCTGAACTATCACCCATCACAACACAGATCCATCTTGTTAACTGCTGAACTATCACCCTTCACAGCACAGATCCATCATGTTAACTGCTGAACTATCACCCTTCACAACACAGATCCATCTTGTTAACTGCTGAACTATCACCCTTCACAGCACAGATCCATCATGTTAACTGATGAACTATCACCCTTCACAGCACAGATCCATCATGTTAACTGCTGAACTATCACCCTTCACAACACAGATCCATCATGTTAACTGCTGAACTATCACCCTTCACAACACAGATCCATCACGTTAACTGCTGAACTATCACCCTTCACAACACAGATCCATCATGTTAACTGCTGAACTATCACCCTTCACAACACAGATCCATCATGTTAACTGCTGAACTATCACCCTTCACAACACAGATCCATCATGTTAACTGCTGAACTAATCACCCTTCACAACACAGATCCATCATGTTAACTGCTGAACTATCACCCTTCACAACACAGATCCATCATGTTAACTGCTGAACTATCACCCATCACAACACAGATCCATCTTGTTAACTGCTGAACTATCACCCTTCACAACACAGATCCATCTTGTTAACTGCTGAACTATCACCCTTCACAGCACAGATCCATCTTGTTAACTGCTGAACTATCACCCATCACAACACAGATCCATCTTGTTAACTGCTGAACTATCACCCTTCACAGCACAGATCCATCATGTTAACTGCTGAACTATCACCCATCACAACACAGATCCATCTTGTTAACTGCTGAACTATCACCCATCACAACACAGATCCATCTTGTTAACTGCTGAATTATCACCCATCACAACACAGATCCATCATGTTAACTGCTGAACTATCACCCATCACAACACAGATCCATCTTGTTAACTGCTGAACTATCACCCATCACAACACAGATCCATCTTGTTAACTGCTGAACTATCACCCTTCACAGCACAGATCCATCATGTTAACTGCTGAACTATCACCCTTCACAGCACAGATTCATCATCAGTTGCAGTACCCACATCCAAACAAGTAGTTGCTAAGTATTTTAGCATGTTCCACGCAATTCAATTCTCTTCTACTTTGTTCATTCTAAAAAATCTTACAGATTAACAGGATTGTTGTCTGGAGAACAGAATGTGTTGTGTCATGGTTTATAGTTTTGATATGATAACTGTTTAACTGACACATCTGAGTTCAGTATGGTTTCTGGGTCATTTTGGTTTGACACTATATAGAATGGGACAGCAAACTCAAGACCAAAACCTACTTAGTTGCCTCTTAAGACATGCATGGAAGATAAGCAGTTTTGCTATTATTTACTCCCTATTCTGCCCTGTCAACACACGAGCAATTCAATAGTAACTTCCTGACAATGTATACCTTGAATGGAAGTTTCTGTTCTCTCTTTACTGTTAAAATCTGCAAGTTCATGGTAGCAGATTCATGGGAAATATTAGAGAATGAAAGTAGCCCTACATGGAATCAATACAAAAAGAAATATGTTCTTGTCAAATCAAAATGTATTAAAAGTCATAAACTAGTAAATTGAGACTCAAAGTCATTGAAGGAAAATTGTAATGACTCAACTTCATCTTTATTCTGCATTTATTTTCAAATTCCTACAGATTAGCAGTATGCAGTCTGGAGTGCATTGTCATGATTTACAGCTTGGCTGCGATAGCTGCACCTTTCAACACAACACTTCCAACTTCAGTATGGCATCTGTGTCACTTTAACCCTCTATGAACAGCCAACAAAATCCCCCAAAACTTTCCTCAGTCGCTTCTTACAATGGATGATATCAGAAAAATGCTTCTTTCTCTGAAGCCAGATAAATGGAACACCTAATAATATAGAACAAATCAGCAGCTCACAAACACATGCATTATACAATGGCATTTAGTCAAAGGGCATGACCCATGGACTGTTGGACCATCAACCAACTTCTTACAACATGCATGGCAGGTCACAATGTCACTATTCTTTGCTCCCCTTTTGGACCCCAACAACTTACAGGTGGCACAAGCCACAAAAACTCCAACCAGTGTTTACAACTGTGATTTTTGTAACCAGTGCTTTGCTAGCTCAACAATTCTGTTGATAGCAGCGTGCTATCAAGACTTGACACAAGAGCAAAGAATGTCAAACCTTCCATACATTTTGCTAGCTCAACAATTCTGTTGATAGCAGCGTGCTATCAAGACTTGACACAAGAGCAAAGAATGTCAAACCTTCCATACATTTTGCTAGCTCAACAATTCTGTTGATAGCAGCGTGCTATCAAGACTTGACAGAAGAGCAAAGAATGTCAAACCTTCCATACATTTTGCTAGAGGTAACTAAAGAGAAAGGATGTGGAGTAGACTGTCCCATCCTATGAACTGTGCTGTAATAAGGTCTGCTGACTATTTAATCCTGGACTAGTGGGAGGGAATCAATCCATTCATCTGCATCATGATCTGTAACTGCAAGAAAGTCACAGCACAGTACACTCTAGAGTAGAAGACTGCCCACCTTGTGGCATTGTGCACTACAGCCACATTGAGCCAAACCATTATCTAGAACTTGCAGTAACTCTTGAGAAACATCCCCACCAAAAAGAATGCAAGAGACATTGGCATAGTGTCAATAGACTATAAAATTCTTAGTGTCCCCTCCCATAATTAAACAACTTTAATAGCGCACACAAATTTACAGTTATTTTAATCATTAGTAAATATGTAAATATTTACAAAGATTTCACCGACTTAAAACAAAATTAATAAGAAATGATAATGCAAGGCATACAGGGGTATAAAGCGAAAGAAAAAAAATAAACAAAGACTATAATGATTATAGAAAGATAAACGCAGGTTGTTTTTTTTTAAGTTATCTGTCATTGACGCCCAAAAATTATGGCGTATACATGACTTTATATAGTATAGAATTCTTACATTCAGAGCTCCAACTTTCATTAGCTGCAGAAGACCTACCTTTGATCTATTAATAGCGATACAATGGTTCTACAAGACACGAGTTTCAGACCAATCATACACTTAGAAATAATTTTTCATGACCTGTATTCTCAGAACTGAAAACAGAATTCCCCTTTCTGTTCAAATATTTTATCTGTGCATAAACAAGACTGTCGGTAGTATCAAGCTATTAGTTTTTTGTGAGTGTAATTAGTATATGTGAGTAAATTTAAAGATTACAGCAAAGAATTCCCTCAGAATATATTGAATAGTTTAATAAAACAGCACCCATTCTTTGATGGCAGCCTACTAAAAATGAAATTCAATAATGTATATACAGATGAGACAAAGCATTTACCTACTTAGAACTTACCTAAAGAACTCCTTAGACTCAATATGTCAGGCAGGAACAAAACAAAACTACTATGTTTAGCGTTGACTATATCTACTACTACAGCCAGCAGTGAAAGAAGTATGAGCGCCCTGAAGAGAAAACATATCTCAGAAATTCTGTGAACAATAATCATCTGCCATGTTTGAATTGCACGGCAATTGAGAAGAAGCTTTAAGTCCCCTTTCATCAGAATCAACATTTATTGAGAGGGTACTGAACATTTTCGCAGAAAAGAAGAACAGACGCCTGAAGCTACAGTACAAGATTATATAAGTTATGCTTTTATTTAAAAACTAGTTAATATTTTATATAGGCTGTAAATATGTTTCTGGTGAGGGAAAGGGGGGAGGAGAGCTACCTGCATACTAAAAAAAAGGTCATACAGCATCCCAACTTTAAAAATTCACGCTACGCTACTGGCAAGAGAAACACCAATCTGGAACTCCAAAAGTAACACCAAAAGTAAAACTCAAAAACTGGCATAGGCAAATAAGATTAGATAAATGTGTTTCCTCTTGGAGCTTTATCATTATCATTCCCATGGAGAAGTGAAGTAAGGTCTTGACTAATATATTTCCTGGCACTTCTTATTCTTCTGCATTCAGGATTCTTTTGGTCTTGCTAGATCTTCAGGCCAGTTGCCAAGATGAAGATACCAGGCTTCTCCAGGTCAGAGCTGCTGCCCCAAAGTTTCTGTCTCAGTTCAGTCTAGTGTAGTCACGCTTTGCCTCACAGTTCTTTGTATTCTGGACAGCCTTGGAGTATGTGTTCGGGGGTCTGTATACATGTTCCGCATGGAGATTCATTTGTGCGGGCCACCCTAATCTTGTACAGATGTCTATGTAGCTGCAGTGGCCAGCTCTAAGCCGAAAGATGATGGTCTGTTGTTGCCTATGAAGTTGAGGTCTGGTTTCTGATCAATATCCATATCTTTCTTCCACTGTAATGTATACTGGTTGTGGATATGTGTTATGGCCTCAATGTATGGCAGAGGATAGATGAATTGTTCCAATTTACCTCCTACTTTTGCCAGGGCATCAGCACTCTCATTTCCAGTGATACCACAATGGGTAATTTTATGACACTGATGTGAATTCTATATCCAATTGTATAAGTCTTCTTTTTCCTCTGTGTTTAATTTAAAATTGGTGACAGCTGACAAAAACTGGAATGCAATACATCCTTATTTACAGTATGGCTACAATAACTGCACTTTTCTACACAATACATCTAACTTCAACGTGGCTTTATTGACCAACTTTGACCTTCTGGTGTAGCCAACCACATGACAAACCCTCCTTAGTTTTTACAACATACATATCAGGTGGCAGTGCTACTATTTACTGCTTCTCTTTTGGGCCTTGAAAACAAACTTTGATTGTGGGATCAAAATCACTTATAACAAAATTTTCTCAAACTTACTTCACAGAACAACACAAACACCCATTCCTGAGCTCCAACCATTCCTCAAACAGCTCACCCTTTTCTCCAACTGACATTGACTTTTCAATAGAATCTCCTGAAAATAGAAAATGAAAGTAAATTTAAATAAAGAAAATAATACCGGTTATATATATCCACAAGAATAATGACTATTAGAATTAACAGAAGTTTGGGCACCAGCACTACACTCTGGGAAGATTCAATAGGTTTTCTCATGATTCACTCATGTACTCGCCCATGCGTTGGCGGGCCTGAAAGGGGATCAAATAATAGTCATACCACAACCTGTCATATACATATCATAAGAGGTGACTAAGGAGGTTTTGGGAGTGGAGATGTCTGTCCCATCCCATAGATGATAAAAGTGACCCATAAGTCATGTTAAGGTCAGATGTGTCAGGGCAAAAGGTCAAGATATCGTAGTCAAGGTGTAAAACATGGCACAACCAACATATGGGGGTATGGATATATATATCCACATTTGAATGACATCCTCTAGTTCATTATCTGTGTTTCTGAACCACACATTAATATAGAATAAATGTAGCATTTTATCATTCTCATTTTTAGTTTGTGATTTATTTAGATGTTAATATTTTCCTGTCACTGAAAGTATCTTTAGTTACTACTATTCTCCTTTTAACTTGTGATTCACACCTACCATCATAGTATGATAAAGTTAAACAGATGAAATTGCAAATACGCAAAATTTAACAAAACAATTATATGTCAAGTAGACTTTTTCCCCTGACCTTCACCAAATTCATTGAGTATAACTGCTATTCTCTTCCCATGCTGTTCATTAAGTATATAATTTAAAAGGGTAGTTTTTCCAGCTCCTGCAATACAAAAAAAGTAGAATTATAATCTTGAAATCTGCATCAACATTAATATGTAGACATTACAGTACAATCCCGGTAAATGGGTCTACCTTCACACTTTTTATATAATGAACCTTCTACTCAGAGTGGGTCTATAATTGTATAGATGACATGCTACAAAGTTTCCATAAGAGAGCCTCAATATAACAGCATGTCATCTACTAAAGTTTTATGTTGCATGATTGGTTTTTTTCTTCTTCTTCAGCATTCATTCTCAAACTCTCGCTGGATCTCTCTTGTAGCCGGACAATGCTCCTACTAGATATTCAGCAGGATGTAGTCCAGAGTATGGAAATGTGTTGTGTCACCATTTTATCTGCATCAATGGCCCAAAACATCCGTCCTCGGTGGTGCATGAGTGGTTTGTCTAATGGGCTATTGGTGAGATCCACAGACACAACCGCATGCATCCACATTAATTATAAATTTGAATACAATTTCAACCATTTTTTATTTCTCTGATTCTTCTATTTGGGCTTCTATAATTACTTGGAAACTGGTAAAATTTACAAGACAGAAATACATACCTAAGAAACCTGTGATGATTGTCACTGGAACTTTTCTAGTAACAGCTGGTACTAGAGCAGGAATATCCTCATCAGAGTCATCATTCATTATGATATTTTGGCTGTGTTGCCAATTTGTCTATATTGTGGTACCTGTACAAAAAAATCATGAGGCAATAAAAATGTAAATGTCTTAAAGAATTGTTCATTTGGCTATGTGTTGTTCAAAAGATAACAATACATACATAGGCCCTACTGCACATGATGATGATAGAACCCTGAGGGAGAACAAGTTTTTGTCACTTTTGTTCCTATGCAAGAAGGTAGAGTTTTACTTTCAGTTCCTGAGGATGTACAAGTTAGTCACTTTTATTCCTATATCGGAAGGTAGAATTTTACTTTCAGTTTCAGATTTGTCTTTTCTATTGCATTTGTTTATAGGGAAGTTTTTTTCCAGAGCATTTATTATTTCTAGATGACTTTTTCATTCAATGCTGCTGTAACTGAGTAATACCACATACTGTATAGTCTTCTCTGGCAAAAACTTTGTCATGATTTAAGTGCAATTTTGAGACATGCAGCAGATTTTGTTGTTGTTGTGAAGACATGTTATCTAGTTGTGTTGCATGATACCATGGTTGCTCATGCACCTCTTGGCCTGGTATCCTTGATTTCAGCACCAGTGATTACAGGCAAGACACTAAGACCATGGTCCATGCAGAAAAGTACAAGAGCATGCCAGCACATCCAATGAAGCCAGATACAGTGACCTAGCCAGTGGAAGACTGAAGAGGAGCAGTTTTATACATCAATCCAAAAAACTAAACAGAGAATATAAGGAAGAACTACCAGACATAACAAGAGAGATAACACCAACACTTTTTACAGTTCTGTGGGGGTAATACCCAAATCTCACTATCAGAACTACCATAAACAACTACCACACTATGATAGAACTGAATAATCTTCAAAAGAAAACAATAGTATGCAACATGATTGAAAATATGTACCCCAGAGAAGCATGAATACAAGTATATACAGACGGATCAGCAACCAGAGCAGTGAAGAATGGAGGTGCTGGCGTGTACATAAAATATCCAGAAAAATAAAATGAATCCACATGTTCACCAACTGGAATATTCTGAGGATTAGTTAGCAGAAGTACAAGATTTAAACATTGCTGCAGAAATAATTAAAAACACAAGCTAATGTCAACAGGTGGTATTTTTTACTGATGCTATGTCTGTCCTACAAGCCCTTGAGAGCGATAAACTGCCAGACCTGAAGGAAGCCATACGAGAAGTGAGTATCCAAAGAAGGTTAGTACTACAGTGAATACCATCCCACTGTGGCATACCAGGAAATGAAGAGGTAGACAAACTGGCAAAAGATGGAGCAACATGGGAACAAAAAGACCAAGAAATCACCTACCAAGAAAAGAGGACCCTCATCAAAACCATCATGAAAATCGACCACCTAAAAGACAATTATCACTATCTAGACAGAGCAGAGCAGGTTATTATCTTCCGCCTCAGAACAGGACACAACAGATTAAATACCGCTTAAATAGATTAAGACTGGTCCCATCGCCTCTGTGCCCTTGTGGGCAGGCAGCACAGACCCTGAACATATCCTGCAATATACTAAACCAGTTAAGGGAAGAACACTGGCCTACAGAGACGGATACCGACAGAAAGATGTATGGGAGCACTGAGGAGCTTTCAAATACAGCAGCATTTATTAAGAAAACAGGACTTGCTGTGAGACATGTCAAACTGCAAACGAGAAGAAGAAGAGCACCAGTGATTGCTTTGGCAGGACTGTAGTCTTGCTCTATGTCAAGAGATGCCCGACCATTCTTAGTTTCCAGCCTTTTTTGGCTGGATTAAGCCCTATCTCCACTTCAAGGAGCTGGCCTCGACGGGGATGCTGCAAATAGAACTGATTCCTTCCCAGCTGTCCAGACATGGGACTTCAGCAGATTTCATCACAGGGGAGACCATAGAGTGAGGTGGTCAACCTGATCTTCAAACTCCATTGGTCATCATTTGATGATGATGTTCCTCCTTCACAAGCCAAGATGAGCATGGTATG
Organism: Meghimatium bilineatum; assembly: GCA_034231615.1. Classification (NCBI taxonomy): domain Eukaryota; kingdom Metazoa; phylum Mollusca; class Gastropoda; order Stylommatophora; family Philomycidae; genus Meghimatium; species Meghimatium bilineatum. The sequence continues at coordinate 14,234,328 of CM067316.1, read as the reverse complement.
AAAAACAAATGAATACAATGAAAAAAAGAAAATACTCAGGACCATCTGCAATAGATCTTTCCTGGCATGAATCAGACTCCTCTGGCATCTATGAACTCAAAACATTGGTGGTTGTCTATTTTGGTTTAGGTCTGTGTTTTTTCATCATTTTTCAATCTATGTTTATTGTTTTTCATGCCATACTCATCTTCACTTGTGAAGGAGGAACATCATCATCAAATAAGTTCAGCTGGTGATATTTGCTCGTGCCACAATGACATTCTAATCAAAAGCTTCTCTCTTGGTCTTCCTGTATCTCTACGTCCCATGATCTTTGGGCCATTACTAAATGTTCAAGTTTTGCTATTCTATTCACATCTAAAAATCTTGAATTTCTGCTTTTAATTTCTACTATAATTTTGTCATTTTACTCCAGCATCTCTACATTTGTTTTCTTAGCTGATCATGGAGTTGCCATAACTCTTCTCAAAAACCACATCTCAGTAGCCTCCAGTTTACTATGAATTGTTTTCTTTTGCAGTCCATGTTTCACATTCACTTTAAAAAATTGATTGAACACCTAGCACTTGAATTTGCATATGCCTTGATAGTACTCCATTGGATAGAATATTTCTCTATTTTTTTTAATGTTGATTTGGCTTGTCACCAGCGCATTATCTCAATGTAGTGCCAACCATCTGATGTTAAATTATGCCAAGATATTTTATCCATTTGATTAATTTTGCATCAATGATATTAAAACTGCATCTTAGTGGTGTAAATTTTTTTTTGATAACCATTACTTCTGCTCTTTTCTTGTTTAGACTGAGACCTTTGTTTTAATTTCATATACTATCACATCTAACAGGACTTGTAGTTTTCACGTGCTCCCATCAATCAATATTGTATCATCAGTATATCTCTTATTATTCAGATTGCAACCTCCAATTGCTATTTCTGGCACATTTTCTATATTTCAAATAATATCTTTTGTACACAGATAGAAAAGATCTGGAGACATTATACATGCTTGTATAACGCCCATTTCTATCTTATGTAATTTTCCTATATTACTGTCAACCCTTATAGCAGTTGTTTTCTTCCAATACCTACTAACAACATAGTATAAACAGACCTAGAGTTATTAGCCCTAAATAGCATATAACCTACTAGACTACAATGTTGTTGTTACTTAGGCCCTACTACTATCTTAAAACCTTCACTTTATGGTACCGGAATTAAAATGGGAAGTAAAGACTGCAAGTGAGAGGAGATGGCTACCACCCTCATACAGCAACGCCATTGAAATTTGAGATCACTAATACCTTTAGGGCATGAACAAATGCTATAGGTTAACTTTACTTTACTTTTACCATTAATATATAAATATATTAACAAATATAACTTTAGAACTGTTGAACATAAAATGGAGTGACTTTTGTCTCAAATAGTGGTTTAAGAGATTTAACATACCAAGAATACATATCAAATTAAATCTCATAAGAAAATGTAGATCGAAGTACCTAGGACACATCCTAAGACTACATGAAAATAGATTGAACCAACAAGCACTCATGTGGGACCCAGAGGGGAAAAGAAAAAAGGAAGACCAAAAGCTACCCTAAAAAACACCATACTTAATTAAAGAATGGGAAATTATGGGCTGCAAGACAATACAAAAACTCGCCTGTGTGTTGCCAGGCCCGAAAGGGGAGCAAAGAATAGCAACACTGTTTACCTTCCACGCATGTCATAAAAGGCGACTAAGGAGGTTATTGGATGGAGTTAGCTGTTCCATTCCATATAGGGTCAGTGACCGAAAACTATGCTGAAGTCAGATTATCAGGCCGAAAGGGGCTTATATCGCAGCAATGCTGTAAACCATGACACAACACATTCTGTTCTCCGGACTATATCCTGCTAATCTGCAGGAGTTTGAGAATGAACGCAGAAGAAGAATACAAAAACTAAAATTACAGGCAGCGGACAACAACGCACGGACAATCAAAACCTCTGCCCTATGTGCTACCTGTGGAACAAAATGAACTAAAAGCAATGCTGCAATATATAAATTATAGGCTTCTTCTTCTCGGGCCCCGACAACACACGGGCGAAATTCTAGGCTAAATATTAGGCCTAAATATTAATCATATATATTATAGACCTAGGCTTATATCAATATTAAATAATATTATGATTATATAAATTATTAGGCCCCTATGAATAATATATAGAATAAAATCATTATATGCTTATTTCTTATTCATTATATGAGCGGTGTTTCTTCTAATAGTAAAAATAAACTACGAGAATATTATGATTATGGTCAATAATATTGTTGTTTTTCGTTTGGTGAGTTTAAATTCTCACAAAATTAACTGGTTAATTAAAGAAGCTGGGGGAGCATTACATGACAACAAACAATGACATGACATAAAAAGCAAAATAAATCAGAACGATTAAAATCTTACACAAGAAAAGGAGATATATGAATCTGTTTGTAACGTGGATTTTACGTAATAGACAACGTTTGAGATTAAAATGCCAATACTTCCTAGTATTAAAGCTGCTTGACAACACTAGAAGTTTACAAGAACGAAAGTAAACTGTAAACCTTGTAAAAACCGGAAGATGTCAGTAATCGATACTTTAAATTTAATATCATAATCGACTAAAAGACAGCTCCTGGTAAGGAAAGACCAGAGTATCATCTTCCGACTACGTACACAACGTGTATAGGCATTAGCACAACATTTTCAAATGTTACTGTCCAAAATTTTGCAAAACCTTGTACAACCACCTGAACAGAATACAACCACAACACACTCCAGAGTGTCGTCTTCGCACTCATCCCTATGAAACTGTTGACCACCACCTTTTTAAATGCCCAGCACTGGATGATATCAGGAAAATGCTTCTCCCTCCAGGGCCAGATAAATAGAACACATTATATGGAACAAAACAGCTCACAGACACATGCATATATCACACAATGGCATTAGGTCAAAGTGCATGAGCCCATGGACCGCTGGATCAGCAACCAACCATCTAAAAAACAGCTGTCTCATTAAGTGCCGTCTGCGCAACGACGGTTGGCTGCTATGGGCCTCCAAAATCCAATCTCTTGATTTGGTTTTGAACTTTCCTAAACTCTAACGCCGTGCCGTGCTATGATACAAGGAGACGGAACATCAGGCGGCATCGTAAGGAGGCGGCATAAGCAGCGAAATCAATATACAATTTGAACAATTCAATAATTTAAAAACATGTTGTTCATTACGGGAGAAGCAGTGACCAGATTTAAACTTTTTAATATTATTCGTAGTTTCATTCAGCTTTCGTGACCTTGCTGAGCTCAATGTGTCTACTTCGATCTTCAAGCTACACGCTGAGAGCACTCCGTCCAAGGACCCCGGGTCATCGGAGGGAGGGGCTATCAGTGTGTAGCGGACAGATCGCTAGATTCTCCAGTAGTCTTAGCTACTGTCAAATGCGTTTTTATCGATATTTTGTTTTGTTAAATAATGTACGCATTTGTTTCGTTAAAAATATGACAACTTCTTGATGTAAAAGTACTAAACATTTATGGGGCGGCATTTCGAAGACTTGCATCATACTTAGAAAATATAGCGCACACCCTTGCTGTAACCTGTCCATTTCGCGATGTTTCCCTACCGTTCTTATCTCTCCTACCTACTCTTTCTCGTCACCATTCAATTCTACCCTCAAGTAAGGTTTTTAACAAATTACAATGTGCTATGTCTTTTTAATGTCCACAATATTTTGTTGTATTTGTATTTCTTTTAATAGTAATTGTGGTCAGTAAGTATATAGCATCTGGTCGAAGATCGTACAACATGGAGTGCTGAGCTATGCAGGGACATCCAATCGTCTGATAAGGTCCTGAGGGAGAAGGCAAGCAACGTAGGCTAGACAAAAAAACACGTATGTAAACACAGAATCGTCATGTAAGATCTGCTCTCTCTCCCCTGTGGATCGATAATCGGTGAAATCAACTACAAACGATGGCTGCAATTTGAGGGATTCGTTATTCATTTGTAATTCTTACACTGTCTTATTCCTGACACTCTGTAAAGACATATAATTCCATAAATAATTCATAAAACCCAAAATACGTCAACGTCGTAAGAATACTACTTTGGGTTCTTAAAAGCACCTTCAACGATCTCTTTCTTCAACGACGCGGAGAAATCTTTATCAGTCGAGTGTTTTATGCTGTCGGTCTATTTTCTACTCTGCGTCTTCCACCCTCCACTTTTCCCTGCAATATCATTTTTAACAAGAAATTGAGTCGGCTTAGATGTTTATCTCATGCACATTTTCATCGTTTTACAATATAACACAGTGATTCTTGTGGACTTGTAATGTTAGTTAGTTAGTCAGTCAGTCAGTCTGCCGATCGGTTGGTTGGTTGGTTAATCGTCGGATCATCATCACTGCAAACTGGACATGTCCATAGTTGCTACAATCTCTCCCTGAGTTTATCCGCCATTCACTTCTACTGCCAGTACCGGTCTTATGCTGGTTTACCATCATTCTTCTGCGCCCTACAAAATGTTCACTTCTAGCAACACCGCATTTCAAAACCTGATCTTTAATCCTACACATTGAAAAGAAATCATCATTCACACTAGTCTCACTCTCGCGTGATATATCTCTTAAAGAGTTCAAAACGTCAGCGCGATCCATTGCCCTGTTCCACAATCGCGCATGACGCCAGTTGATCTGCTCTTTCATTGCATCGAACGCCCACATGTCCCGGCGCGAAAATAAATGTAACTACTTTCAGTCTCGCCTTTCTCGAGGTATCAATTCACTATTCGCGAACGAGACCCACTTGTACCTTCGATCCTAATCATTCTGTGTGCATACCCACTCAAATGCCATTGTCAAAGTCTCCATGGCCATGCTACTCGTAGTAACCGCAAAGGCCCCACTCTCCTCCCTGGTCGTTTTACCTGCGCACTGAGCTGTGAAAGCCCACGCACTGAGAACTAATCACAGATCCATCAGTGCATATAATCACATCCCCATCTTTGACATTCTCACTGACCAAAGCCTGCACTTTTTTCTCCACAGCTGTGGGACACCATTCTCTGCATTCCCTGCTAAGTGATATTACTACTCTCAAACAAGTTTCGAAATCTGTGAGTAGACTTATCCATTCCGCATCTGCTGCCACATCATGCAATCTGCACACGCTTTGTATGACATCCTCAGCACGTCACATCCACGACTTCCCTCTTAAGTCTGCTGCCTTTAACTTTCTGTATTTCGGCATGCAACGGATGTTCCTTATCTGCATATATTTTAAGGTACGCCCATGCACCGGAATATTGTAATCTGTGCTCTGTTGTTGGACAGTCAAGTAGGTATATAAATTGTTTGTTATGTATCTCTATTTAAGTACACGTATATAGAACACTTATATTCTTTATAGAGAAAGCGTAGAATGTGTGTAATACTTGTATTCGAAGTAGTATATAGGCCTATAGGGCAGAGTACCAGGTGAGAGAAAAAGAGGAAGATCAAGAAGATGATGGACCAGTGAATATATATATATATGCATAATTATATGCATAGGCATATATATATATATATATATATATATATATATATATATATATATATATATATATATATATATATATATATATATATATATATATATATATATATTGCAAGAAAACATCTGGAGGCCACAGAGATGTGGTTTTATAGAAGAATGTTGAATATATCATGGGCAGTTTTAAAAAAAGAGTAATGCTATAATTCTACAACTGGTCAACTCAAATTCATTCATTCATTTTCCTTTTGCGCTGAAGTTAGCGCATAGGACAGAGGTCAGATCTCTCCAATTATGTCTGTTCAAAGCTATTCTGTGCAGTTCTTGAATAGTATGAATATTGGTTGTTTTACTTTCTATAAGTATTGTTCTTCTGGGTGTTTCTTTTTGTCTACCCCTTTCTCTTTTGCCTGTAGCTATCCATTCAAGAGATTGGTTGTGTATTCTGTTGATGTCTGCGCGTAGGACATGCCCGATGTATGTATGTTCGACGTAGGTATGAGCGTAGGACACGCCCGAATGATTAAATCAGAGAAGAGACACATCAACACTTCATCACATATGTTATCAGAAAACGCCGTTGATCAACTCAAATAGATAACTTATTAATTGTATTAGAAGACGACAATCATAGTTTCTGGGTCATGCCATGAGAAGAGGTGGGCTGGAGAACATCGTAATAACTGGAAAGATCGAAGGTAAGATAGATAGAGGAAGACAACGTGAGAAAATGTTGGATCGCTTGAAAGCCTGGCATGATGCAGAATCATCGGAAACTATATTTAAATGTATAACAAACAGAGGACTGTGGAGAGACATGATCGCCTACACCGGAAGGCATGGTACCAATGAATGAAAGAATATATACATATATATATTAATATAAAATTATATATTTTCTCGTACGTGGTTTAACATGTCTACACAGCAAGTCCGGTTTTCTTTGGGCTACAAGCAATAATAGTTTGGTTACAAACAGGAAGTGTAATGTTACAAACAATCACGTTCATACAGACCAAATCCTTCTCTATAATAGTTGTGTGTACAGAACTCGAATTGCGTCACTTATCTTGGCTGATGTTTTGCGTTCGCTCCATAGTAATCAGCAAGGATATTCGTGTGATTTCCGCCGGGAGCGTAGTTAGGTTGTGCCACCGTTATGCGCCTTGTAGGAATAGCACTGCCGATTAAGGCATTCCTTGACATTTCGGGTGGGCTACCCTAGCAAGTGAATTCTTCCTATCAGTCGCCAGGAAGTGAGTGCGTACTGACTCTATGCCGAGACGGTTTGCCTTCGCGTCTATCTTGCACGAAGTGTTTCACAGCCAGTGAACGTGTCTCGTGTAATTATACGTATTGTCTACCCGTGCGCATCGGGCAGTGAACCTTTTCTCATCTTCGAGCCTGGTCCGGTTTAGGAAGAACTCGACAGAAGAGTTTGGCTCGTGGAATCGGGCTCGTTCGCCGTCTTAGCCGATGCGTCCTTCACCAATGTCATGAACCCTTGTCCAAGTTCGAGTCTATACCCATATTTAGGAGCGTCAGTGACTAGCATTTTGTTCTCGGGCTGAACAGAGCTTGTCACCTTGGACGGTTGTGCTTGTGCCCATCGGGTACTGAAACTTTTTTCTTTCCGCGAGCATGATTCTGATGTAGTAAAAGCTGAACAGTAGTTGGGCCTAGACATGGGATCACTGGTAACTAAAAGCGTATCTCGAACAAACAATAATGTAGTTCCGATTTCCTTGAAACGTTTTCCGATCTCTTTGCACATGATATTGCCATCTAGTGATGTTCTTCCCTCTGAGTGTACTCATTGTTGCTATGCGCATGGTGATTGACGCACCGATTCTTAACATTTCTCATAACACCTGTCCACTTCGTAACATCTGCATTGGCCACGCCTCCAATGCTTCCACCGTACTGACTAGCTTCTTCACTGTGTGTCGACAGTGCCGCTTCATGTATTGTGGCAGAGGTGTCGGAGATATAGCCTGTCTTTTTGCAATCAAATCTCTTTCCATCTGCTACCTCCACTTTCACGGACACAATCCCCAACAGTTTTAGCCAGAATCAGCACGAGCACTAGTGTTTCTGTTTCCAGAGTGCACCACGAGGAGGTTGTTTTCGGATATTGGATATCTGCCAACCCAAGGTCCGCCGAGAACAATGCGGTACACTTTGCACCCCATCTTGGCTGATGATACTGATCATTGATTGTTTTGTGTATACGTTATATCGCCAGCCAACTGAAAGCACGGACAAGGTCGGATAAGCCAAGACATGTTGCGCTTTGTGGAAAATCTGCAAGCAGGACCACTTTATAGAAGGACTTGGTACATACATCATATTCTCACACACACCAGTATACCTGAACTAAATGGCACTCGATATTCAGTCCTTTCGTTAAACCGGTTTTACTGTTGCAAGCCATATCTACGTGATATTTCTGGCATGCTACCACCACGCCCTCTACCTCAACACACTTCCCTGTGTTTTCATCTCGTTTAATGGTCTAAAAAAAATAAAATCCAGTTCCTGTTCAACTTGAATGCGCACACAAAGCATTAAACACCTATATGTCTGATCTATGTTTTGGGCCTCTTCTCTTGCGTGATTGTATGCTCAGGTGCGCACGTTTGATTTAAGTATTTGTGTCATTCTCAAGAAGTGAACTGTTTATATCGCAAACTGAAAGTGTCTTCTTAAGGGACACATAACGACAATCTGTGTGGGCACGTTGTGATATATTCAAGGAGAAAGGACTTTATAATTGAATGTCGTCAATCAAGTAAGTTCTATTACATATCATATTCGATTACCCCGCCCCCTCCCTCCCGTGTGTACCCGTGGGCAGATAAGAGGAGCAAAGAATAATGGTGGCAGTGTTACCTGTAATGCCCTTCTTAGAGGCGAATAAAAGCCTCGATATATATAGTCGTATCATCTACTAGAAGTGCAATAGAATTGTTTGTCTGATATATATAGTCGTATCATCTACTAGAAGTACAATATAGTAGAGTTGTTTGTCTGATATATATAGTCGTATCATCTACTAGAAGTACAATATTTAGAGTTGTTTGTCTGATATATATAGTCGTATCATCTACTAGAAGTATAATATTTAGAGTTGTTTGTCTGATATATATAGTCGTATCATCTACTAGAAGTACAATATAGTAGAATTGTTTGTCTGATATATATAGTCGTATCATCTACTAGAAGTACAATATAGTATAGTTGTTTGTCTGATATATATAGTCGTATCATCTACTAGAAGTACAATATTTAGAGTTGTTTGTCTGATATATATATAGTCGTATCGTCTACTAGAAGTACAATGTAGTAGAATTGTTTGTCTGATATGCTACTGGTAAGACCCGTATACATTTTTAATTTAAGTGAAATGTACCTCATATGGTGAGATACGCTCTTTTAAACCACATATGTTAGCCAAATTTGGTTATATCAGAGCTTTACAACCAGAAAAAAATGGTGGAAGTCGCGGCTCCGATAATTCAGCTACCACAACCACTTGAAGCAGGTTTTGGTGGTGACGTTGACTGTACATTCCATACATGGTAAAGTGACGCAGAAGCCGGATATGTCATACCGAAAAGCACAAATATCGCAACCAAGTTGTAAACCACGACACAACGCATTCAGTTCTCCGGACTACACCCTGCTAATCTGCAGGAGTTTGAGATCTATTTTTCAACCTATTATGGGTACTATAATTTTCAGACGTATTATGTCTTGTGATATCTAGTACGTAGGGCCTATACTTCAATCATGTACTATATTCAACCTAGTAAAGGAGATTACTACCTAACCCGATACTAAATAGAAAGGAACAATAAACAAAAGTTAAAATGTGATAACTAAACAAACATGGAGAGAAACCACAACAAATAAAACTTTATCAATATCTTAGACACATATTCACAAATGATGGCAGATGTGAAAGAGAAGTTAAAGGGGGAATAGGAATGGCTAAAAGTACTTTCAATGACATGATGACAATATTAACATCTAAACTAATCACAAAAAAGTTAAATATGAGAATTATAAAATGCTACATCTATTCTATATTAATGTATGACTCAGAAACATGGACACTAAACAAACAATTAGAAGACATAATTGATGCCTTTGAAATGTGGGTATATAGAAGAATAGGGAGAACATCATGGAAAGAGAAGAAAACAAATAAAGAGGTGCTAAAGACACTTAATATGAAGAAAGAACTACTAAGAGAAATAAAGATCAGGCAAATACAATATTTTGGACACATTAATAGACATGACACCTTATTGAAGACCTTACTTGAGGGTAAAGCCAAAGGGAGGCGAGCAAGAGGCAGGCAGAGATACAAGTGAGAAGTAACATCACGAGATGGGCAGATTACAGTCTAGCAGCGTGCACCACTAAAACTAGAGACAGGGGATGTTGGAGATCTGTTGCAGCCAACCTTCATTGCGGAGACGGCACTTGATGATGATTAAAAGTCTCGAAGTTTGAGTATACACATGACCTGCTTATTATTAATCACTATCATGAGCTGGGCCAATTTTAACCTAACTGTAGAAGCTTCAGTTAAGACCGGTTCATTATGATATATAGTGTTTAGCGTGTGTTAATATCATAGTCTTTGGATAACATCAAGTATGTTTTCTAGAACAGACTAGTTGAGACTGTCAAATGGATGTATTTGTTGGATAACATCAAGTATATTTTCTAGAACAGACTAGTTGAGACTGTCAAATGGATGTATTTGTTGGATAACATAGAGTATATTTTCTAGAACAGACTAGTTGAGACTGTCAAATGGATGTATTTGTTCGATTATAAGGAGTGATTCTATATAACTAGATTCGTTCGGATCCCGTCGGGACGAAATTTATTGGATTGCTTACCCTGATATGCCTGACATTGCCAATGTGCTTGCCAACCTGGTACACCGTATGGGAACAAAAGCGAGTATTACACCAGTCTATAACCAATTCATCGAATACAGTCCAAAACCAATATTTTATGAATGAATAAATACAAATGTCGCGGTGAAAGGGTGGTTCTCCATCTTCGTTGACGAAAAACATTGATGTTGGTTCATTATAGCGACGTTGATCCAATTGAATTAAAGACCATAAAGGGCTAAAAGTGACATCCCTATCTTAGAAGAAACTCGTAAAAGCAATTCATCAGGTTTTTAGCACTGGCTCCGATTCACTGGAAAAGCACTGGCTCCGACTCAATACCAAGCGGAATATATAAAAGTAAGTAAAGTAACCCATAGCATTATTAATGCCGTAGGGGTGTGAGATGTTAGCGATATGCAAATGAGGCTCTGCAAATGAGGCTCTGCAAATGAGGGCAGTAGCCATCTCCTCTTCCTCGCAGTCTTTACTTCCCGGATTAATCCGGTACCCATTTAAGGCTGAGTCGACCCGGGAGCCGTTGCGATCTGAAAAACAATTCCGCCTCAACTGTGGAATATATAAGTCCGGTGGTAAAAATCATATTGGGAAACTTCATATAATATTCAAACAGTCATGGAAAAGCGAAACTGTTCCACAAAATTTCAGGGATGCAACAATCATACACCTGTATAACCGTAAAGGGAATCTACAGTCCTGTAATAACCATAGTGGTATCTCTTAACTGTCCATCGCTGGGACGATATTAGCTAGAATCCTTTTGAACAGTCTTACATCTCATTTTAATGAAGGATTATCACCCGAAAGCCAATGTGGTTTCAGAAAAGAACGTGAGACTGTCTACAAAGTATTATAGACAGATTCTCCAAAGCCTGTACCAACTTTGGACTTAGTATTAACACAGAGAAAATTGAAATCATGTTACAACCAGTACCTAGCAAAAGCTATCTTGAGCCCTGTATAACGGTATGTGGTGTAGCACTGAAAGTTGTGAATAGATTCACAGACCAAGGTAGTACGTTGTCACAAGATGCCAACGCTGATGATGAAGTGTATACAAGGATTGCCAAGGCAAGCAGTACTTTCAACAGATTTCACGCAAATGTGTGGCGTAGAAATGGCACTAACCCACAGACTAAACTGAAAGTTTACAGAGCAATGGTACTTCCAGTGCTGTTATACGCTAGGGAAACATGAACTGTATATAGACCTGATGTGAAGAAACTCAATCACTTTCACACAACTTGTCTCAGAAAAGTTATGAACATCAGATGGCAAGACAAGATTTCAGATACCACTGTCCTTGATAGATCTGGTATCCCCAGCATTGACACTATCCTGATGCAGACACAGATTCGTTGGGCAGGTCATTTTGTTACGTATGCCAAATCATCGCCTGCCAAAAATACTTCTCTATGGTGAGCGGGTGAAGTGTACACGATCTCAACGTGGCTAAAAGAAGCGCTACAAGGACTCGTTAAAGACCTCACTGAAAGCCTTTGAAATAGACCAAGACACATAGGAAAAACTTGCACAAAATAGATCTATATGACGCTCTACAGTCAAAAAGAGCACATATTCATGTGAAAAGAGGAGAAATGCAGCAGCTCAGCAGCAGGGAGTAGCTAGAAAATCACGGATAGACTAAAATCCGTCTACATTGGTCATTCCATACGCGAACTGTCCAAAGACATTTACAGCTCAAATAGAGCTCATTAGCCATCTACTAACTATTAAGTATGGGCATAACCCTTGGTTTACAGTCAACCCTTGCAGTGATGTCACAAATGCTGCAACATATCCTTGTACCCAGAGATATGTGAGATGAGTTCAGTACATTAATGATGTTCTTTTATTAATTACAGTGACATCACTGTCAATGACACTAGCCTCCACGTTCTGATACTACAGGAGGGTGATGATCTGACTGGAGAGAGTAGAACGGAAATATCGCAGCCCGTGTACAAGCACGACAAGTGAGTACATGCACAGAACTGTTACGGTTACGATGAGCCCATATCAGTGCACTCAGGGCAAACATATAGGTAATCATTCCCCCCCCCAACATATGGCGAAGAATATGCATACTGACAGATGGTTTCTGTGGTCCACTGGTTAAACATTCTTCTCATTCCTCCCTTCAGCGGTCCAGTTCTACTACTACCACACTTAATACTGAATTTTTCAGGAGTCCAGTTCTATTACTACCACACTTAATACTGAATTTTTCAGGAGTCCAGTTCTACTACTACCACACTTAATATTGAATTTTTCTAATCTCATCCTACATGTGTCATCAATAGAGGTGCCAACATCAAGCAGACACGCATCTATCCGTCCTCAATTCCCTATCTAGTGATGCCTTATATTCAAACCTAACAGTTCTCTCTCATTACCACGCCCACTAGTATGGCCCGGGCAGTAGATCCTTGCGATACCTTGAAGTGTGCAGGCAGCTATAGATACCATGCACACGTAATGGCATATACCATTTGGAATTTTTCCAATCATGGACTGGGAGTTTGATAAGGTAACAGTTTTAGTAAATAGATTAAAGGTGGCCACACTATTGACTCAAGGATATTGATGCAATAACCTGCGGAGAACAAAAAAATAACACTCAGAAATATCACATAACATTCATAGACTCGTACTTTCTGAGACAAGATATTTACGATACGGCACATTGACATAATAGTGCCTTCACGGACCAGTACATTAACAACAATCAATCAAATAATCATATAGATAACATGTTGAATTTGGTTAGGTGATCATGTTTCATTACAATTCACGGCTTATCGTGTTGTCTTCTTCTTCTTTCGTTCACTTGAAACATGTCTATATCTACAATTATGTCTCCTTAATAAAACTCAGTCTTTTGTAGTTCATACAGTGTCCCATAGAGCTTTGATTTCAGTGTTGTTTCCTCTGGCCAATATGTCTGGCTCAGTGTTTCATATTCAGAATACTCTTGAAGTATATGCTTCGTACTCTGTGCTGCAAATATCATCCTTGATCAGACCAGGTGTTGACATCCACCAGGAGGCACTCGTTATGAAGTTTCATCACATTCCCCTTGTTCTCCTCGTCTATTGCTTCATTAAATGAAAACCTTTCTTCTCTCCTATATTCTTCTTTTTCTTCTTCTTCTTCTGCGTTCGTTCTCAAACTCCTGCAGATCAGCAGGATGTAGTCCGGAGAACGGAATGCGTTGTGTCATAGTTTACAGCATTGCTGTGATATCTACGCCTTTCGGCCTGACACATCCGACTTCATCATAGCTTTGGGTCACTGACCCTATATGGGATGGGACAGTCAACTCCATCCCACAACCTCCTTAGTCACCTTGTACGACATGCATGGAAGGTAAACAGTGTTGCTATTCTTTGCTCTCCTTTCGGGCCCCGACAACACACGGGCGTGCTCTCCTATTAACGCAAATGTCTGCATGTCATAGGTCCATGTGATGTCAAGTTCGTTGGGAGTCTTCACAGTTGCCAACAACACACAAGTAATTTTGTTTTTCTAGAAGAATGCACTGAAAGAACAAAAACAGTAAGCGGATTACTAAAGAGACATTTGATCGCGGATGTAATAGTCTCAACTTTCACATCCACATACTGGATATAGTTGATCATATAGTCTCAACTTTCACATCCACATACTGGATATAGTTGATCATATCATAGTCTCAACTTTCACATCCACATACTGGATATAGTTGATCATATCATAGTCTCAACTTTCACATCCACATACTGGATATAGTTGGTCATATAGTCTCAACTTTCACATCCACATACTGGATATAGTTGATCGTATAGTCTCAACTTTCACATCCACATACTGGATATAGTTGTTCATATAGTCTCAACTTTCACATCCACATACTGGATATAGTTGTTCATATAGTCTCAACTTTCACATCCACATACTGGATATAGTTGATCATATAGTCTCAACTTTCACATCCACATACTGGATATAGTTGTTCATATAGTCTCAACTTTCACATCCACATACTGGATATAGTTGTTCATATATGCTCCATGCGCTGAGAGATGTATTTCCCACTAATATTCACAGTAAAACATCAACTATTGTTAGTATTAATGATAGTGCCAATGTTAACTAGTTGAGATTTGAATGGCCCACAGATCGATTCACTGGGAAACACAATGACATCACCATCTTCGTCAAGTACGTAGATAAGGTGAGGTGAGGGATAACCCAGTTCATACCCCCCTTCCAATCCACACCCCGCCCCCCCCCAATTCTAAAATCAGAACATAACTTTTGAACAGATTGAAAGGTTGTAAAGGGATAAAAAAATTGACTTCATTGTACGCAGGTTACTCCATACGTACTTCGTCCCTCTCAACGAAGCGGATCTCCACCTGCTAAGAGTGTGACAGACTGCGGGGCTAGCCTAGAGGCGGACAAGGAAATATTGACGAAGAATATACTTAAGTCAGCTATCCTTATTTGGCTTAGATAATACTTTTGACAGAAAAGAAAAAAAAAACAGTAAGAAAATAAATGTCATTAAATTTTGACGGGATGATGTTCTTGACAAAGTTAGTTAGCGTGAATATGCAACCAGCCTTGACCGAAACACGAGACTGGGCGGGGAGAATAAAATTAATTATATTGTTAAGTTAAGAAAGGATGTGTATAGAGTAGAATATTCTAGAAAAGTGTACTGACAACTTTAGTGTCACAAAATAGGATAAAAACTAGATTAGTAGCAAAACATTTGCGGGCACAACGTGAATGCTCATTATTGTTCAGGAAGAGTAAGATCCAAAAATACGTCCAAAAAACATGAATTTAACGCATTATAATCAATCTTGCGTGGTCAATCGTTCATTTGGCAGCAATCAAGTAACATCTCAGCAATGTAACCTAGGATTAATCGAGGAACTGTCCATGGAGCAAAACAAGTTATGGAACAGCCAACTCCATCCCATAACCTCCTTAGTCGCCTCTTACGACATGCATGGAAGATAGTGTTGCTATTCTTTGCTCCCCTCTCGGACCCCGGAAAAACACGGGTGATATATATATATATATATACAGTAACCTTCTTCAAGACTTATCACTATATATCTAAATAAAACTAGTCTAAATAATTTAAAGTAGCTTTCTTTCTGTGTCCCCTCCCCTCAATGTGAATTTCTGACCCCTTAAGTGCCATTTTCTTTTCTTATTGGCCCCAGTAAAACGCTGTAGCCCCTTGGGAGGGTTGTCTTTATAGCCCACGAATTACCAAACTCACTAAGATCAAGTGATTGGAAAACATTAAAACACTTTTTGTTGACATTAAACAACCCGCTTCGATCAGAAATCGATCGTCTGAAAACCAAACCCAGATAACAGACTGAATTTTTTTCTCTTCAAATCTGACGAGAATATATTCCACTGTAGCTAGGATTTATAATTATTTTGTCTAACTAACTTAGAGTGGGGAACTGTGGCGCTAAACTAGTAAATGTAACTTGGATTTTAGCGTTTGACCGAATCACACAAGTATTGTGATAATTATAAAAGTCACAAACGATTATATCTAATCTCATGTGACATATTCTTTCCAGAACGTGGTCTTCCTTATGCATTCTCTGAACACACCGCGATTCTGAGCGAGTTGACCTGCCGCAGTTGAGACATGTTTAATCAATCATATTACTGCAATATCGTTGTCTTTGGCACACTCTTCTACTGTTGCCGTTAACTCTGCCTTCAGCTATTAATCATTCCATGCTGTTATGCATCTGTATATGACCCCCAAAAAAACCACAGCTTTTTTGTTAGAATGTTGTTAAAGAGCCAGACCTCTTCGATGTTTATTGATCTTAACACTTCTTGATTTATATTTTTAGCTGTCAGTGGTATACGTAAAATTCTTCTGTAGCATCTCATTTCGAACGCAGCGATTCTCTTTGCTATGTTTTACTTAATGTGCATGCTTAACAACCGTATATTGTGCAACCTGGAAATGCGCATGTTCTGATCATACATAGTTTCGCTTTACGGTTGGGTCTCGGCAAATTGAATTGTCTACATAATCTTCTATTGCCTTGGGAAGGGGGCTTTGAGCGTAATAGTTACCTCGCAGATGTCGAATGTGTTAAGCTATTGGCGCAAATAGACCAGCGGTGGTGCTGAATTCGAGTATTGTGGAGTAGGATGTTTAGTGTTTGAATAAGGGCGGGGAGGGGGTGGGTGGTTTCACATGTGGTGGTTAGGTGATATTTATGTGACGACAGGGAAGATGCGCAAATTATAACAGAGATTATATAGCTCTGCGCATACCAGTAAAAATTTAAAAAGTGAACTATTATGATATGATTTGGACACATCTGCCGGTCATGTACCATATCACATCTATAATGTGCTATCTATTTAATGTTACTTCTGTAATGTGTTATCTATTTAATATTACATCTATAATGTGCTATCTATTTAATGCTACATCTGTAATGTGCTATCTATTTAATGTTACATCTGTAATGTGCTATCTATTTAATGCTACATCTATGATGTGCTATCTATTTAATGTTACATCTATAATGTGCTATCTATTTAATGCTACATCTATAATGTGCTATCTATTTAATGCTACATCTGTAATGTGCTTAATATTTAATGTTACATCTGTAATGTGCTATCTATTTAATGTTACATCTGTAATGTGCTATCTATTTAATGCTACATCTGTAATGTGCTATCTATTTAATGCTACATCTATAATGTGGTATCTATTTAATCTACATCTGTAATGTGCTATCTATTTAATGCTACATCTATAATGTGCTATCTATTTAATGTTACATCTATAATGTGCTATCTATTTAATGTTACATCTGTAATGTGCTATCTATTTAATGTTACATCTATAATGAGCTATCTATTTAATGTTACATCTATAATGTGCTATCTATTTAATGTTACATCTGTAATGTGCTATCTATTTAATGATACATCTATAATGTGCTATCTATTTAATGCTACATCTGTAATGTGCTATCTATTTAATGCTACATCTGTAATGTGCTATCTATTTAATGCTACATCTGTAATGTACTATCTATTTAATGTTACATCTGTAATGTGCTATATATTTAGTATATCTTACTAATAAACATATCTGTATTAGAAAACAGATTATGTTAGGCATATGTTATGTTGTTAACAGGCTATTATGTTTAGATCATATTATGAACAGCTTATGATGTAATAACACGTTGTATTGTGTTTTCATGCATTTATGTTTTTAATACACCTAAAGAAATATGATGATTTTCAGAGCACAGTCAGGAGTTTTAGGGAGGCAATCAAGCACACCCGGACCTGGTTATGGAGGAACTGCCAAAGCAAAAGCTGCCAAAAGTCCTTATACAGCACGTAAGTTGTCAAATTCATCAATTCTGTCTTCTAATTGTTTCTTCTTCTTCTTCTTCTGCGTTTGTTCTCAAAATTCTGCAGATTAGCAGGATGTAGACCGGAGAACGGAATGTGTTGTGTCATGGTTTACAGCATTGCTGCGATATCTGCGCCTCTCTGCGCATTGTTGTCATGTAATGCTCCCCCAGCTTCTTTAATTAACCAGTTAATTTTGTGAGAATTTAAACTCACCAAACGAAAAACAACAATATTATTACCATAATCATAATATTCTCGTAGTTTATTTTTACTATTAGAAGAAACACCGCTCATATAATGAATAAGAAATAAGCATATAATGATTTTATTCTATATATTATTTATAGGGGCCTAATAATTTATATAATCATAATATTATTTAATATTGATATAAGCCTAGGTCTATATGATTAATATTTAGGCCTAATATTTAGCCTATAATTTCGCCCGTGTGTTGTCGGGGCCCGAGAAGAAGAAGCCTATAATTTATATATTGCAGCATTGCTTTTAGTTCATTTTGTTCCACAGGTAGCACATAGGGCAGAGGTTTTGATTGTCCGTGCGTTGTTGTCCGCTGCCTGTAATTTTAGTTTTTGTATTCTTCTTTTGCGTTTGTTCTCAAAATCCTGCAGATTAGCATGATGTAGACCGGAGAACGGAATGTGTTGTGTCATGGTTTACAGCATTGCTGCGATATCTGCGCCTCTCGGTCTGACACATCCAACTTCAGATGGCTTTGGGTCACTGATCCTATATGGGATAGGACAGTCAACTCCATCCCATAACATCCTTAGTCGTCTTTTACGACATGCGTGAAAGGTAAACAGTGCTGCTATTCTTTGCTCCCCTTTCGGGCCCAGCAACACACGGGCGGTTCATCTAGTAATGTGTTTCCTTGTGCGATTGTGGTTGTATCGATAGCCATGCTAGATATTGATAAACGGTCAAGCATGTGTGGCGGCTGTGGTTAGCTTGAGGAGCTTGATAACCATCCTGTAAGTAGAGATACAATTCTCTCGTCCGGTTGGCTTACTCTACTAGCGATATGGTTACAAAGGTCCACCGTTCAATGGAAGTGGTAAAAACACTGACTGTAGTTACCAACGTCGATGTCGCATGTACCAAGCCACGGATACAAATAAAACAGCGACAGCGCATTGCCGTTCTCTGGACTATATAGTTGTATCTCACGATTCAACACATCTTATTTAGGCGCATGCATATTCACTAATTTAATTTCGGTTGTGATGCCTCTAAGTATATATGTTGGCGTTTTCGCTAAAGGATGTTCCGTTAACTTCTGCTTAGTTTCGTTAGAGGACTTCCCGTTAACTTCTGCTTAGTTTCGTTAGAGTACGTCCCGTTAACTTCTCCTTAGTTTCGTTAGAGTACGTCCCGTTTACCTCTGCTTAGTTTCGTTAGAGTACGTCCCGTTTACCTCTGCTTAGTTTCGTTAGAGTACGTCCCGTTTACCTCTGCTTAGTTTCGTTAGAGTACGTCCTGTTAACTTCTCCTTAGTTTCGTTAGAGTACGTCCTGTTAACTTCTGCTTAGTTTCGTTAGAGTACGTCCTGTTAACTTCTCCTTAGTTTCGTTAGAGTACGTCCCGTTAACTTCTCCTTAGTTTCGTTAGAGTACGTCCCGTTAACTTCTGCTTAGTTTCGTTAGAGTACGTCCCGTTAACTTCTGCTTAGTTTCGTTAGAGTACGTCCCGTTTACCTCTGCTTAGTTTCGTTAGAGGAAGCCACCTCCTACGATATATATGACATGCAACAGGGCTGCTATTCTTTCCTCCCCTATTGAACCTGGCATCATGCTATCGGTGTGAGAAGTAATAAAGACGTTTCCATTTTCTACATGTTTGGGTAACCAACTCCACGCCTATACTCCTTAGCAACCTCTCGTATCATACATCCCAGGTACTGTTACAGTGAAATCCTTCTATAGCGCATCCTTTTATAACAAATTCTCCTATTTATCAACACTTTTCACAATACCCATTTGCATTTATTCTTTATACTGTATATAGCGAATATCTGTTTTCTTATTATACTTTTTGTGCTCGCTTAAAAATATTCCTGCAGATTAATAAGATGTAGTCAGGAGAATGAAAATACTCTATGTCATTGTTTACAGCTTGACTGCAATATTCATCCATTCATCCAGACACATCCGACTTCAGCGTGGCTTCTGGGTTACATTGATCCTATATAAGATGGGAAATCCAAACCCACCCATAAACCACCTTAGTCGCCTCTTACGACGTGCTTGACCGATAACAGTGTTGCTATTCCGTGCTCCCCTTTCGGGCCCCTTCAACACACAGGTGATTTCGCTATTTAACAACACTTTTTTAAATCTCCAATTTTATATTATTTATACTGTATATGGTGAATTTTTTGTTATTACATACATATTTTCTGTTATTACATACATATTTTCTGTTATTACATACATATTTTCTGTTATTACATACATATTTTCTGTTATTACATACATATTTGGTCGGTCTGGACCAAGTCGTTATAATGAGATTTTATTGTAATATCCCGTGGTCTCTTTTCGAACGCATACACTCAGGCTCATGATAAAGTGAATTTGATCAAATTATCCTGATCAAATCATGTTGAATCTCATTTTGCCTGGGTATGTTGCCGGGGCATCCCAGTGGAGCAAAAAAATAATGATACTATTACCTTCATGCACGTCTTAAGAGGCGACTAATGAGGGTTTTGTGGGTAAAGTTGCTATCCCGTCACATGGAAGATCAAAGTGATCCAATAGTCATGCTGGTCGGATGTATCAGGTCGAATTGATGTTAATCTGCAGGAGTTTGAGAACGAACTTAAAATAATAATTTGTCCACTAATTCAGGCTGTTTTAACTCTATTTCAGCTCCCACAGAATGTGCACCGGTGGAAGAAATAGTAATACCAAGCGATGGGAATATTTCTTCTTTCACAAACGTCCAACTTGCCAACTTTTTAAGATGCCTAAAAATCGGCGAGAGGATTATATCACATTTACACCGAAAGTCTGTCGATGGGAAGAGGTTTGGGGTAATGACGGACACTGAACTTGAAACACTTGGCATAAACAATGCTGTTATCTTGTATTTTAGAAACAAAAGTAATAGTAAGAATAAAAATAAAGGAATACTTATGTTGTAGATTAAATAATGGCAAATGGCAAAAGACCAGAAACTACTGCATGACTGAAGAGATCAAACATTTTAAAGCATGTCAATATACTAGCCAACACGACCACGAGTGCTTCTCACAGTCATGGTATGCGGACTGGCAAGCCGTGCCGTGCTATGCTGTATAGAAGCGGTCGCATCAGACGACACCAATCAAACTATATTGTCGGGAAAAACATTTAGAAGAAAAACGATTTAAAGAGACCGCATTTTGTAGACTTGCATGATACTGAAAAAATCTACCGCACGGTCCTGTGGAATGGTGCTGATCCGCTAGCCACAAGTGATCGGCCCACGTCCTCAAGCTATGATTACTTAAGTAAATAGTATCTCTTATAGTGATTTACTCTTCTTTCAACTGCGAACGTAAGTCCAGTTTGGTTTGTATCATAGCTTTGGGAAAACGTTTTTTTTTTAGGAAAACAAAAACGGAGGTCGCAGTTCTAATAATTCAGCCACTAGGACCTCCAAAGTCTAGAAACCATCATTGCAAGCCTTTATATACATCATAAAAGACTTTTGACCCTAAGCACCCATACCAGTCCATAGAAGATTGGAAAATAAATTGCGGCTCTGCAGAAACAAGAAGTTTGAGAAACGCTGTACTGTAATTTAATGGGGCTGAGAATGGTACATAGACCTAATAGTACGGGTAGGATGTTAAACTGAAGCGCCTAAACTAGGTTGTGGGCAAACTAGACTGCCAAATAGAGTGGAAGCTCCAAAAGTAATACCATTGGCAACTTAAACGACCAATCAGAGCTGGAGCACCAAAAACAATTCCTAGAAGTGTCACAACCGAAATGAAGTTAGCTAGCCCCCCCCCCCCCCCCCCCCGGAGAAGCTGGTTAAATAGAAGCACTGTTTGGCGACATAACTGTAAATAAGAAAACAATGTTGCTAATTTCGAATTATTATTGATTTTCCAATGTTTGTATAATGAAGAGCTGCAAGATCACATAAACCTACTCAACGAAAGCTGCCGCAATCACAACATGAAGATCAACACAGGAAAAAAACCCAGAAGTAATGTGTATAAGCAGAAAACTCAATACCATCAACATAAAAAATAAATGATCAAGTGCTGAAATAATTCCTCGAATTTAAATATATATGGTGCATTTTTAGAGCCGATGGAAGAATTGACAGAGAGCTCGAGACAAGAAAAAAAGCCAACTATGCATTAAAAAAAAAAAGCCAACTATGCATTAAAAAAAAAAAGCCA
This sequence comes from Meghimatium bilineatum, assembly GCA_034231615.1. Classification (NCBI taxonomy): domain Eukaryota; kingdom Metazoa; phylum Mollusca; class Gastropoda; order Stylommatophora; family Philomycidae; genus Meghimatium; species Meghimatium bilineatum. The sequence goes on along the minus strand of CM067316.1, from coordinate 14,211,977 downwards.
ACTACGTAAGTTATGAAGCACATATCTATCCCGATGGAAACCAAAAGGCAATTCACAAATCCAATATTCATCCCAACATCCAACATTATGTTTTCAATGTCAGACATGGACACTAACTAAAGAACAGGAGAGAAAGGTTACTACGTGTGAAATGATGTCTAAGAAAATGTGATTTCTTGGTCTTTTTGTTCCTGTGTTGCTCCATCTGTGGTTAGCATTTCTGCATGTTCATTTCATGGTATGCCACAGTGGGATGATATCCACTGTATCACTTTGGATGTTAACTTTTCGTATAACTTCCTTCAGGTCAGGCAGTTTATCGCTGCCAAGGGCATGCAAGACAGACATTGCATCAGTAAGGAAATATCACCTGTTGATAGCGGCTTTATGTTTTTCTTCTTTTTCTTCTGTGTTCGTTCTCAAATTCCTGCAGATTGGCATGCTATAGTCCGGAGAACGGAATGCGTTGTGATATGGTTTGCAGCATTGCTGCGATATCTGTACCTTAAGACACATCTGACTACAGCATGGCTTTGGGTAGCTGACCCTATATGGAATGGGACAGCCAATTCTATTCAAAAACCTCCTTAGTCGCCTCTTACGACATGCATAGAAGAAACATAGTGTTGCTATTCTTTGATCTCCTCTCGGGCACTGGCATCGCATGGCCGACATTTTTAAAATTTTGTTCTACGGCAATTGCACTTCTACCCAGTAGTTCGAGCAGAAACATCCAGGTGATAAATATGTGGATTTATTTACTGTTTCTTGATATTTTACGTACATTCCAGCATGTTCTTAACTGCTTTGTTTGCTGAGTCATCAGTAACTGCTTTTTTTGTTGATTCATCAGCAACTGCTTTCTTTGTTGATTCATCATTAACTGCTTTCTTTGTTGATTCATCATTAACTGCTTTCTTTGTTGATTCATCATTAACTGCTTTCTTTGTTGATTCATCATTAACTGCTTTCTTTGTTGATTCATCTGTAAATACTTCTATCTACAGCTTCTCTGTGATATATATCTTCAATCATACTATAATAATATTGTTTTCTTTTGTATTCAGCTTTGTCATAATGTAAGTGTTGTTTATTGCGATTCTAATAGTGATATTTTGTTATTGCTCAATAAATGAAAATAAAGTGTCACCACGAGCATTAAAATGGGTACCAGATGGCAGAAGAATTGAAGAACAAGAGACATTTCATATAACAACCACCATAGCGGATTTGACTCAACTACATACATGAAATATACACAACAGCGTCACATCTTTCAAACTTATAAGCAGTGGGTTCATTGTATGCGCCGTATTCAGTGCTGAAGAAACATAAATAGATAGATACATGGATGGATGGATAGATGGATCGATAGAATTCATCACTTTTTTAATCACAGTCTTGATTCATTGTTCATTGCAAAAAAATACATCTGATAGAAGTTCATACAAGTTATTTATATTAGTGTTTGCAACATCCAGTAAATGCCATGTACACATATTTGACATTTTCCGCAACAGAATTTATACTGTTAGCATTTTGTACGCAACAATATGTTGAATTTAGAATAAAAAAATATATGTTTATTGAGTGTAATATTGGTGTTTAATAATGGTGTAACTACAGAAAGCATTTCATACACTGTATATAGTCAAATAAGTGAAAATGAGCTACAAAGACTAATTTAGCAAGTCAATAAATCAAGTAAAGAATATGGACTGGATATAAACATTCAAAAAACAAAAACCATGTTAGTCAGCAAAGTCACAGACGAACATGTGCTAAACGTAAAAATACGTGGAGAAAAACTACAACACGTAGAACATTATCCATACCTTAAACATATAATCACAAATGATGGCAGATGTGCAAGAGAAGTTGAAATGAGAAAATGAATGGCTAAAAGTACTTACAATGACATGAGGAAATTATTAATATCTAAACAAATTACAAACAAGTTAAAAATGAGAATTATAAAATGCTACATCTCTTCTATATTAATGTATGGCTCAGAAACATGGACACTAAACAAACAATTAGAACGCCCGTGTGTTGCGGGACCCAAAAGGGGAGAAAAGAATAGCAACACTGTTTACCTTCCATGCATGTCGTAAAAGGCGACTAAGTAGGTTATGGGATGGAGTTGACTGTCCCATCCCATATAGGGTCAGTGACCCAAAGCCATGCTGAAGTCGGATGTGTCAGGCCAAAAGGCGCAGATATCGCAGCTATGCTGTAAACCATGACACAGCTCATTCCGCTCTCCGGACTAAATCCTGTTAATCTTCAGGATTTTGAGAATGAACGCAGAAGAAGAAGAAGAAACAATTAGAAGACAGAATTGATGAATTTTAGATGTGGATATATAGAAGTAGTTTTCACTAATTGTAGTTCCCCCCCCCCCAAGGAAAAGTTCATAAGACGGGCTCCTCTAGTATAGGGACTTCTAACAGGGCGGGCTCCTCGAGTACAGGGACTTCTAATATGACGGGCTTCTCGAGTATTGGGACCTCATATGACGGGCAACTCCAGTATAGGGATTTCTAAGCAATTATTTGTTGGATCCAATCAAATCCAATTAATCGAAAATTTCGAATTATATCCTTCTACAGCTGAGTGGATGTTTAGTCTATTGTGCCTGTCCTGATGTGGAAGATGATAACTTGCTCAGCTCTGCCGAGATAGTGATAGTTGTCTTTTGGGTGGTCGAGTATGTCCTCGCTGATATACTAATGTGAAGGTGTTGAAAGAGTGAAATGCCAGACGGAGCTCCTTCTTCTTTCGTTCACTTGAAACATGTATATTCTGTCTCCTTAATAAAACTCACTGTCTTTTGTAGTTCATACAGTGGTCCATAGAGCTTTGAAGGCAGTGTTGTTTCTTCTGGCCAATATGTCTGCCTCAGCGTTTCATACTCAGAACTATCTTGAAGTCTATGCTTGGTACTCTGTTCTGCCTGCCCACATGGCCGTGTTGCCAATCTTGAACTTTGTGTACATGTGACTGCGGAGTCGGTTGTGTTCCGTTCTGAGGCGTAGAATAATAACGTTCTGATCTATTCATAATGTGATAGTTATCTTGTGTTGGTGTTTGTAGCTTTCTTATTGACTTGATCATCTGTTTTTTTTATGGTAGGTGATTAGTACATCTGGTTGGTCTTCGGCAGCACATTCCTTAGCCAGTTGGTCTGCTTTTTCATTTCCTGGTATTCCACAGTGACAGGCACAATACCTTTACTGGTAAGACAGTTCATTAATTATTTTTGCAAGTCTGTTAGTTTTCCAGACTGGAGAGCTTGAAGCACTGACCTTGCATCTGTCAGGAATACCACGGGCTGTTTGGCCAGGTTTGGAGATCAGCAGTTTTTCAGTTGCTACCATAATTGCCTGAATTTCTGCTTCATAATTATTGCAGAATTTCCCTGTTGGTGTTCTTGTTGTATCTCTAGGCTTGTGTAGATATTCTATATATACACCTGCACCTCCATTCCTCACAGCATTCTGTGCTGACCCATCTGTGTATACTCTGACCCATATATCTTGTGCATATTCCTCATCCAGGAAACTGAGGGTGACTGTCATTCGCTGCACACTGTTCTGTTCGTCCTCACTTAGTATTCCTTTCACATGGGTCTGAATGTATATTGGCATTACATGCCTTTAACTCCAGAGGGTTTGTTTTGGTACAGACCTTAAGGAGCTGTCAACTTCAGGTAGGTCTGTAAGTTGTCTACGGGTTCGTTTAGCTTGGTGGATAAAGCTGCTTCTTTTCAGTCACCCCATTGCTTGATTTTGGAATCTTTCCTTCATTGGATGACTTGGCATACTTAAACTTTTCTGCTTGTATTAGCACCTTTGTGCCTCTGCGTTCGCTAAATGTTTGCATTCTTCCCATTTTCTGCATCTCTACTATGGTTGTTGATTTCATTGCTCCCAGCATTAACCTGAGCGCCTGGTTTTGTACTTTATCTAGTTTTTGTAATGTGGTGTTTGATGCAGGACACCACGCAATTGAACCATATTCCATCCAGGTGTGGTCTTATACCTTTCTGGACACTTTACGGAGTATATACCCACTGGCTCCCATGTGGTTCCACTTGGTTTTCTCAGGATAGCTAACTTCCTCCTGGCTTTTGTTGTTGCTTTGTTTATGTGCTGCTTTCATATCAGTTTATCATCAAAAGTAACTCCGAGGTATGTGGGTTGTTTTCAAAAGCTCTCCATCTATCTTGATAACACCGGCTTTTTGTTTTGGTGAGAGGGTAAAGAGTGTAGTGCTGCACTTATTTGTGTTAACGCTGACGTACCATCTATTTGCCCATAAGGTTAAGGAAGCTTAGTCAATAATATAAGTAAAAGAAAATCTTCATTTTTTGGCCACATTATGAGACAAGTAGGTCTGAAGAACATAGTCAGAACATGTAAGATTGAGAACAGAGACAGAGGGAGACAACGTGATAACATATTAGATAGTTTAACAACCTGGCACGGCAGGGAAATAACACAGATGTGATATATAATACTGGAGACAGAGAGCTGTGGAGAGCCATGATCGCTTACGCTAGCCGGCAAGGTACCTGATGATGATAATGATGACATCTAAGATCCATGACACAGCACACACGAATTACGTCAAACGAGAACAAACCGGTTGTTGTTATTTCACTGCACAGATGAAAGTCTAGAAGTCAACAACAACGATAATTCTCTCACCCGATGCCTCTCAACCTCCAACCTGGGACTCTCTTTTGTACTCCAACCTCGATCCTTGACCATTGTTTAATTAGCAGCCGGAGGGCTTTATCGCAGTTTCCCTGACAATGGAATTGTTACCTGCTTCAACTTTCAACTTGTTCCTTAGGCTACTAAATGTTCATGAACAAGTGGGCTCCGAAGACTTATCTACCTGTCATGCAAGGCTCAGTCCTGGCTGGTGGTAATTGCTCCTCCAAGTGACTGTTAGGTAATGTTTTATGGCGGGCTCAATAAAAGTTGTTCGGACCCGGTCTCTTGGACACCAACGAACTTCTTGTCAGTTAGTCTGTAACAAGATGAGTCCTTCGTCATGTATATAGTCATGTGGACCTATATAGGTATTTGACCGTGTGTTTCCCGAGAGATGAGCAAGGACCAGTAAGACTTACCTGCCACGCATTTTGTATAAGGCGGCTTCGCCCGTGTGTTGCCGGGGTCCGAAAGGGGAGCAAAGAATAGCAACACTTTACCTTCCACGCATGTCGAAAAAGGCGAGTGTGTCGAATGTGTCAGGCCAAAAGGCGCAGATATCGCAGCCATGCTGTAAACCGTGACACGATGAATTCCGTTTTCCGGACTACATTCTGCTAATCTGCAGGAGTTTGAGAACTAACGCAGAAGAAGAAGAATAAGGCGGTTTAAGGAGGATGTGGGATAGAGTTGGATATCACGTCCAACAGAAGATCAAAGTGACCTAGAAGTCGCGATGAAGTCAGATGTGTCAGGCATAGAGACACATATATCTTTTTCTTCAGCGTTTATTCTCAAACTCCCGCTGGATCTCTCTTGTAGCAGGACAATGGTCCAACTAGATTTCCAGCAGGATGTAGTTCATAAAATGGAAATGCGTTGTGTCACCGTTTTATTTGCGCCAATGACCTGACACATCCATCTTCTGCCGAGACACATATATAAAATCTAAGCTGTAAGCCGTTGCACAACACATTCCGTTCTCCAGACTACATCCAGTTAATCAGCAGGAGTTTGATAATCAACAAATAAGAATCGGCGTTCATCCTTCAAATGTGAATATTTGAATTGTTCCGTGATTTTAATTGGTCTCTTTGTATCGACAGTCAGTGGAAATAACAGGAAAAGTCAAACAGCGTCACGTTTGAAGGAGACCGTTGAATCCACAGGACTGTATAAATGACGAGAGACTTGAGCAAAGCCTTGTTTTCGCTACTGAAACATGGCCTTGGTCTGTAGGAGATCGCGCCATCAACTAGACCAGATAACTTTTTCTGTGGACACATCTAGATCGTATTAGGTTTTTCAAGAAATATGTTTACCCTTGAACTTACAGGCCTGATAGGGGAGCAAATAATAGCAACCTGTTAACTTATCATGCATGTCGTACGAGGCGACTAAGGAGGTTACGGGAGGGAAATTGTCTATCCTACCTCATATAGGATCAAAGTCGCCTATGTGTTGAGAGGTTGGAGAGGGGAACAAAGAATAGCGACACTGCTCCATGCATGTCGTAAGAGGCGATAGTTGGTTGTCCCATTCCATATAGGGTCAGTGACCCAAAGTCATGCCGAAGTCGGATGTATCAGGCCGAGATATCACAGCAATGCTGTAAACCATGACACAACGCATTCCGTTCTCCGGACTACATCCTGCTAATCTGCAGGAGTTTGAGAGCGAACGAGGAAGAAGAATATAGTTCTAATTTCTGTGCTATAATATAGCTCTAATTTAAATCAAATGTCAAGTGTAGCAGGGAAACTGGGCAGGTATATCGCAGCAGTCGACTCGATTAGTAAGTGCCTAAAGTAATCTTTAGATACGCAATGTGGACACCAGTCCGCAATGCGTAATTTGTTAATGTAAGGGGGTGTCGGGAGTCAATGCTTGCACTGTATCCAAAATGTATAGTTCCGAGACTTACCAGGTGTTCATATAAAAAAACTCTGACAGCTAAAACAATAAAAGTTAACTGAATGAAAACAAATGTAATATAGCGCTTTCTCTTATGTGCTAGTTTTCAAACTCCTGCAAATTAGCAGGATGCAGTATGGAAAACAAAATGCACTGTGTTGTGGTTTACAATATGGCTGTGATATCTGTGCCTTTCAGCCCGATGCATCATATTTCATGATAACTTCTGAATCATTTTAATGTATTTTGTATTATGTGGGATGCGACAGCCAAATCCACCCAAAATCTCCTTAGACATCTCGTACGACCTTCATGGCGAATAGCAGTGCTGCTATTCTTTGTTTGCCTTTCGGGCTTCAGCAACACTCGGGCGTAATATGGTACTAAACGTTTGACAATTATACACATGAGACATCAACACACGGGCGTAATATACTACAAGTGACAATTCTACACATGGGACATCAACACACGGGCGTAATATACTACAAGTGTGACAACTCTACACATGCGATATCAACACACGGGCGTAATATACTACAAGTGTGACAATTCTACACATGCGATATCAACACACTGGCGTAATATACTACAAGTGTGACAACTCTACACATGCGATATCAACACACGGGCGTAATATACTACAAGTGTGACAACTCTACACATGCGATATCAACACACGGGCGTAATATACTACAAGTGTGACAATTCTACACATGCGATATCAACACACGGGCGTAATATACTACAAGTGTGACAATTCTACACATGCGATATCAACACACGGGCGTAATATACTACAAGTGTGGCAATTCTACACATGCGATATCAACACACGGGCGTAATATACTACACGTGTGACAATTCTACACATGGGACATCAACACACGGGCGTAATATACTACAAGTGTGACAATTCTACACATGGGACATCAACACACGGGCGTAATATACTACAAGTGTGACAATTCTACACATGGGACATCAACACACTAAGAACGAATATTGGTAGCGCCCGAATATTACATTGAGATCACCTGCGTTAAGCATTTCTGCTGAAGTTGGATGTGTCAGACAGAAAGGTACAGCTATCGCAGCTAAGCTGTAACCCACGACGCATCATTACATTCCATTCTCCCTACTATATTCTTCTAATCTGCAGGGCTATGAGAACGAACGCACACTAAACATTCGTACAATGTCCCTGTGATATTTCTCTATACGAAAGAGGTAGGTAGAGCAAATTGGCAGAACGGGCAATTTTATTCATCCAAACAGGAAGTTTGACATGTTCGCCCGTCCCCCCGCGGCAAATCAATCAGATACCGATAAATAAAACCCGCCCCACCTCAATATTCTATACATAACTGCTTTAATCCACAAAAACGATTGGTCTAGAAAAGTGGGAGTTTCAGCAACAATTGGTTGAAGTCAGCATCTCAACGCCCAGCGGGTAAATTTTATCGCACACTACTGGGGACTAAATTTACCTTCGTCGATTAGATTTCTCAAGGATGTTCACTTATTCTACGCTGTTTTCCAGGACTGACACAAGGATTAACGTGGATTTACACATAATCCTATACTTGTGTACAATTTATAGATCTACGTTTTGTGTATTCATAACAGCTGGCTGGTCATCATTTTGCATTATTCGGATGAAGAAAATTATTACATAATGATTGTTGATATTCACGGTGTATTCAAAACAAACATTCATATAACTAATTAAGCCGTAATGTGACTTTTATATTGAAATGATAAGAGATGATTTCGTAATTATTGGAAATAAGGGTACGCCGAAATAAGATATTTCGCAAAATCCAGAAGACTTGTATTTTTTTTTCAAGGACGATTAAACGGCATAATCAGCCTACTATTCTGTTTGGCAAATCCTGAACACCGGACACTAACAGTATAAATTTGATTTTTATTGTAAAAAGACATGTTTGTGATGTAGGACTAAACTATAAAGATAAAGGACAGTTTATTGTTATTAAACGACTATAATTATTCATTTTTGTACATAATTTACATTACCCGAAGGAGAAAGGCACACTCAGTACAGGCCTGTGTGATGTAACTTTTCGAGACGTCACGGCGAGATGTACACAAAACAATGAGTGCCAAAAAGTTTGAAATAGGCATAGGCTTACAATACATAATTGCAGATTAATTTTGTATAGGGCGAGCTGTTGGGATAGCTACAATTAAATGGTTGTTTGAAGTGGCAACAGGACGATGGAGTACGCTGCTGATATTACTCAGTAAGTTAAGTGTTTGTTTAGTTTTAACGTCTTAGGTAATGGGGCGTATATTTTGTTTCATTTTTAGCATTTTTTCTGTTAATTCCAGATGAATGTCTTGTAGCAGGACAATGGTTCTACTATCTTTCCAACAGGATGAAGTTCAGAGAATACTTTGTTACTTATAGTCGTGTTATTCAGCTTCGATGCATACGACTTCTGTGGTGGTAAGGGTTTCAAAAAGTAGTCGAGGACTGACTACGTTGCACTCGGGATTATCCCATATGGCCATATGTACTCAGTTCGTCTCAGTGAACTGTCACAAGCATACTGAGAGTATCAGTCATAGCATATATATAACTCCACAGATAATTCACATTCATAACTAATACGGATGTTATATGTTTGTTGTTACTGATGATACTTCAATACTTATAGTGATGTTCGTTGTTGTTGTAATAGCCCTTGTCTCGATCTGTTCGTTCTAAGTGACTTGAGTACACAGTTTGAATGTCTTGACAAAATCGCATCTTTTTATTGAAGGTGCGCGGTTAGTCAAGTACGGAAAACCCCGTTTACTCTTGTTGCCATACGATTTGGTGCCGTCAGAACGAACTGGCTCAATTCCCGTTGGTCTCAAGAATTTGTAATTTATCCTCTCGCTTCCTTCCTGAATTTACTTGTATAGATAATTCACAGAAATCTCAAAAAGAAAATGCACGACGTCGCGGATGAGGTTTGAACTCATGACCTATTGCGCACACATCGAACGACTTTGGGGATCTCCGTGGCGTACTGGTTAAACCGTTGGCTATATGCTCAAGACTGCAAGATGTTCGGCTGTGATAATACAAAGTTCACTGTTTTTTGTAGAAATGACGACTCAAATAGACAGTGAACGTACGTGACATCATCGGAAGTCTCCGGACTTAGTATTGCTAATCATCGGGATTCTCCGGATTTAGTATTGTTAATCATCAGGAGTGTGAGATTTAACGCAGAGGAGACCTAGTCAACTCAGGTTAGTGGTGTGGCATAAGCTTAATCAGGGGCCTGCACAGCACCGCAAGAGTCAAACTGCTCATTGGAAATACCCTTAAGTGGCAAGTTCTACGTACATTCCGTTGAGACTAGTGTCCACATTGATAGTTCATTGAAGAACTTCATATAAGAGTATGTATTTGTACAAACAAATGTGTACTGGTGTCCACATTGCGATTGTTCTTCTTCTGCGTTCGTTCTCAAACTCCTGCAATTAGCAGGATGTAGTCCGGAGAACGGAATGCGTTGTGTCATGGTTTACAGCATTGCTGTGATATCTGCGCCTTTCGGCCGGACACATCCGACTTCAGCATGACTTTGGGTAATCCCGTAACCTCTTTAGCCGCCTCTTACGACATGCATGGAAGGTAAACAGTGTTGCTAATCTTTGCTCCCCCTTCGGGCCCCGGCAACACACGGGCGAGCCTTGCGATTGTTAATTTGAAAATTCATTTCAGAACATGGATTCCAAAAGAAAACGTAAAAAAAATATATAATCTAAGTTTTACTTGTGTTGTCCGTCAAAGACGGATGTGTCGAACCATTAGCGTAAATAAACAGCGCGCACAGCGCATTTTCATTCTTTGGACCATATCCTGCCGGAGATCTAGTATGACCATTGTCCTGCTACGAAAGAGAACCAGAAGGCGAAGTTACGTTACATGTAAATGTACAGTATATAAGTGCCTGACTCACTGAGAGAACTCAAGAGGAAGAACTTTATACCACAGCTAACTACATGCTTGGACCCGATAATATATCCATATAACAGTACTTGGCTAAAGGTATTATATTTTTACGATCAACCCTGACCATGTTTTATATAGCATTCCTCACCTATCCCTTTAGCGATATGATCTCAAAGATGGTGAAGATTGCAACTTGACCCTTCTGATGTTTCATAAACCCCTTTTAACCGTCCATGATTTATCCCCATCCCCTTGTTTACACTTGCTATGGGGCTAGTCTTTATGGTTGCTGACTAAAATGGCTGATTGTAATGAGAGATCTGTTGTAGCGTGTTATAAAACCAGTACTAGAACTTCAACATTGTATATACAATTATCTTCTTCTTCTGCGTTAATTCTCAAACTCCTGCAGATTATCAGGATGTAGTCCGGAGAACGGAATGCGTTGTCATTGTTTACATCATTACTGCGCCTTCGGCCTGACACATCCGACTTTAGCATGGCTTTGAGTCACAGACTCTTCATGGGATGGGACAACCAACTTCATCCCCTAATCTCCTTAGTCGCTTCTTACGACATGCATGGAAGGTAGACAGTGTTGCTATCATTTTCTCCCCTCTCGGGCCGCGGCAGCATACGACGTATATAATTATAATTTCTCGGAGGTTATATATCATAGTGCCGCACCGGAAGACGCAGGGCGTGCGTCCCACTGCCATAAGGATCCAAGAACCACAACCTCCATTATTTGGGATGGTAAAAGTGTTTAATATAATCAAATTAGACTAACGTCCGTGGTTGAAAGTAGCGTACCTCAACAAGTGGGTTGCCTATTTGATTTTTAATAATAATGATGAAATAATATCTGTAGATGTGAGCAGATAACTCTTTATAGCACATACATTTTCTGTTGTGTAGCCAAGACGATACCCAGAAGATAAGATTTTCTTTTGTTTGGCCAAGACGATACCCAGAAGATAAGATTTTCTCAAAGATGTGGTTCTGTTTGGGGGGGGGGGATATGGATGCATGTATAGTCCGAGAAGGGAGGTATTCCAGTGCGGCAACATCCCGTGATCACAGTACACACTTCTCCCATGATCCCCACGTCGTGCCAATAGCACAGTACACAATTCTTACATGAAAACTACGTCGCGCCAGGAGCACAGTACACACATCTCCCATGATCACTACGTCGCGCCAGGAGCACAGTACACACTTCTCCCATGATCCCCCACGTCGTGCCAATAGCACAGTATACATTTTATTCATTATCACCAAGTCGTGCCAGGAGCACAGTACACACTTCTCACATGATCACCAAGTCGTGCCAGGAGCACAGTACACAATTCTCCCATGATCACTACGTCGCGCCAGGAGCACAGTACACACTTTTTCCATTATCATCAAGTCATGCCAGGAGCACAGTATACATTTTATTCATTATGACCAAGTCGTGTCAGGAGCACAGTACACACTTCTCCCATGATCACTACGTCGCGCCAGGAGCACAGTACACACTTCTCACATGATCCCCCACGTCGTGCCAATAGCACAGTATACATTTTATTCATTATCACCAAGTCGTACCAGGAGCACAGTACACACTTCTCCCATGATCACTACATTGTGCCAGAAGCACAGTACACACTTCTCCCATGACCACACCGTCGTGTTTAGAGCACAGTACACACGTTGTCCATGATCACCAAGTAATACCAGGAGCACATTACACACTGACCACCACATCGTGCCAGGAGTACAGTACACACTTCTCCCATGATCACCAAGTCGCGCCAAGAGCACAGTACACATTTCTGGGCTAATTATTTCATCATGCTTATTTATGGAAGATCTGTTAATATGATTGCAGTGATCGCCCGTGTGTTGCCGGGGCCTGAAAGGGGAGCAAAGAATAGCAACACTGTTTACCTTCCACGCATGTCGTAAAAGGCGACTAAGGAGGTTATGGGATAGAGTTGGCTGTCCCATACCATATAGGGTCAGTGACCCAAAGCCATGCTGAAGTCGAATGCATCAGGCTAAAAGGCGCAGATATCGCAGCAATGCTGTAAACCATGACACAATGCATTCCGTCTCCGGACTACATCCTGCTAATCTGCAGGAGTTTGAGAACGAACGCAGAAGAAGAAGAACTGCAGTGATGGCACATTTAGCATCTTTCATCACTTGTGAGTCTGCCGCAAAGCTGACAAAGGTACAATGTCGACTGGACTACAAAGCTTCGTCATCCATGGGCTATGGTGTTGATTTTATAGGAGAAACAGCATTTCATCTGTACAATTACATTTTCATTTGTGATGCAAATGATGTGAGAGGGGGGGGGGGTATAGCCGTGATGTCTATGTGTCATGGCCATCTGTGGCATGTTGTCTGTTGGTAGTCTTGAAATGTGTGAAAACTAATTGATTTGTCTTTTGATGTGTTCCAAAATTGGTATAGTTTTGGTTATCTGTACAATACCGATTCAAAAAATATATTTATGATTTATGGACAATACATAAACAGGATAGGAAAATATTGGAGGTAACTGGAGACTTGGTTCTATAGAAGAATGCTGTAAGAACCAGGTGCTCGACGGCTGGGTTATTTAATAATATCAGAAAAAGTACATGTTGTAGCACTTGGAGATCTAGAGAACACGGCTACACCGGGCAAGGTTGTGACACAGGGAGGTCTGGAGAACATGGTTACACCGGGCAAGGTTGAAGGTAAGAGAGATGAAGAATAATAGAATGAGAAAATATATTTTAACATCGTAACATGGAAAAGAGTGAAGATCGATCATAATAAACGACACCAGAAATAGAGCTGTGGAGATCCATGTTAGCTTACGCCTTTCAGCTTGTACCTGATGATGGTTTTACTTTCATCATCACCATAACCCATAACGCTTCAGGGTCGTAGGGATCCACATCGCATACTTCAGCACAGAGAGTCCTCAAGCGTACGGGTACCACATTGGATACTACAGCACACAGAGTCCTCCAGCGTAGGGGTACCACATTGGATACTACAGCACACAGAGTCCTCCAGCGTAGGGGTACCACATTGGATACTACAGCACACAGAGTCCTCCAGCAATTTCTATCCTCAGTGATGCGGATGAGTGAAGAAAGATTCTTTCCTGTCCGTTCCTTGATGTTGTCTGTCAATGCCTTTATTTCACCTCCTCTGCTTCTCCCTCTTCGACAGTTCCCTTCAGTACTGTTTTTGACAAGGAATCATGTCTGTATACATGTCCAAACCATGTTTGTTTTCGTCGTTTCACTAATGACAACAATGGTTCTTGTACACCTGCATACATTTCTATTTTATTTCTTACATACACCTTGGTCTTATGCTGCCTATAGGAAATTCGCAGAATTCGTCTGTGGCATTTGTACTCGAAAGCCTGTAATCTTCTCTCCATGTCCGCAGTGAGTGTCCAACTCTCACAACCATACAGCACAACAGAAAGCACCAGCGACTTATACAGTTTGACTTTAACTGTCGTAACAAACGTAAAATAGAAGGAAGAAGACAGGTGAACAAAAAAAAGAGAGACAATATACAGTAAGTTTCATAGACGATAAACAATGAATGCTTTATCCTTGCTATAAACTTCCCTACTCTGACCTGCAACTGAACTCACACCTACCAATCTCTGATATCTCCTTGAAACATATTAAACACTTCATGTATTGTTTCTATACGCAGGTTACTGGCCTCTATTTACCTGCTCTGGATTTTTACCTTGACATCGTCATCCACAGGTAAGTTGACACATTTACCTGTTTTATTAGCCCTAATGTGTTTGAGAGGCCCAATTAATCATTTTACTTGCCTGGTCTTGTGAGGCCATGTCTTTCTCCAAAGAGAAGCACAGAAAAGCGACACTATGACCTGTCATGCATGTCGTACGAGGCGACTACGGCGGTTTTGCGATAGAGAGTTAAAGTTGCCCAGAAACCATGCAATTAGTAGTGATGTCTTTCTTGTGCGTTCGTTCTAAAACGTCTACAGAGAATGGAATATAAAGGGTCGTAGTTTACAGTTTAGCTGCGATATCTGCGCCTTTTGACCTAACACATCCCACCTCAGCTTGGCATCTGTGTAACCTGACCATCTAAGCTCGCAGAAGTTTTCAACGTTCATAATGTCGCGACTCTTTAATACAGTTTCTCATGTTGTGGTGACCCCCCCCCCCCCCCAACTATAACATTATTTCCGTCGCAACTTCATAATATGTGTTTTTCGATGGTCTTAGACGACCCATGTGAAAGGGTCATTCGACCCCCAAAAGGAGTCACGACCCACAGATTGAGAACCGCTGACAGGGATGGGGACAGTCAACTCCATCACAAATCTCCTTAGTCCTCTTCGACACACCTGAAGAGAAAGGTGATTAGTTAATCCCTTTAGTAGCTGTGAACACGTAGCTCTTGTCTTTCAGACAAAAAGCAACTTATTCTTGTCAGTTATGTAACTCCGGAGACACCAAGACTTATGTAAGGGAGAGTTTTGGATGGATGTTTAGTATCCCAAGTGAATGCATTACAGTGCCACAGTATCCCAGGATAGTTACCTCCTACTTGTGAGTATCCCAGGATTATCATGTCCTGCCAGGAACACAGCAAACATTTCTGGGCCAACTAACCCATTATTCTTCTGTCAGATGTGTTGATATATCCCCAGTATAACACACCTAACGTTCTCCATCACCTGGGAGTCTGCACAAAAGGATAAAGGTGAAATGTCCGCTGTCCTGCATCTCTTTTATCATCCATGGAGATTATTTGATAGAAGACAAAAGTAAGAAATTTAGACAAGATGCGAAGATGAATTTTACAGGTGACAGGTTGACATCCTATTCCCTAACTTGCCTTAGTCGCCTACTATTACATTCCTGGAAATAAGATAGTGGTCCTATTCATTGCACCCTGAACTAGAAGTCCAGGCCCCAATTGTTATATGGGCGATGACCGATAGGTAGCAATGTCGATCTTCTGTTCCCCTTTCGGGTCCCGGTAACACACGGGCAGTATTGTGATATGATCATAAACATCGCTGTTCTGTACTCGCCGTTCTGTTATGTTCTTGATAAAGGTCTTCTGATCAAAACGTTGATTTGTGCTTGTGTTTTTTTTCTGTGTGATTCCTGTAATGTGCAGTATTTCGTTACCTTGTGTTTCCAAATTTTTTATCTCGATCGATCGATTCACACGAATTATTCTCACACACAGAAAAACATCACGTTAGATGTGTTATATTCGTCTTTTTCAGCGTTCATTCTCAAACTCCCGCTGGCTCTCCCTTGTAGCAGGACCGTGGTCATACTAGATTTCCAGCAGGATGTCAAGAGAATGGAAATGCGTTGTGCCGCCGTTTTATTTGCGGCAATGAGCCGACACATCCGTCATCGACGGGGTGTATTATATAAAAAATTATATACAAGGTAACTTGAGAAAGTTTCCCGAATTAGTGGGATATATAGCAATAAATAACAACGGAATTATCTACACATTTCCTTCAAAGTAATTCCCTTCGGAAACTACCCTTTTGCAAACAAGCACATTCTTGATACATTCGCGGAACTCATTCTTTGACACTTCTCTCAGCTGTCATGTCGCATTGGTGATAGCGCAATCCGTATCCTTGAGTCACTGCCATTTCAGTGTCGATTTCAGTCGAGGGAACAGGAAAAGTCGATGCAAAATCGGGAGAATATAGAGGCTATTTCAAGATAATCTTTGGCGGACATCACTCAGGTTGGGACTCCGGACTCTATTACCTATGCTGCTGTCAGTTTCAGAGTTTCCACTTTGCCATAGTTTCTCTTCGACGGTGATTAGAGTGGGTCATGTCTTTCTCCTCAGTGCCGCATAGTGGGATTAGTACTCTACCTGCCTGGCGTGATTCAAATTAATCACATTGTGCTCTGCGAGGTACATTGTGCCGGGGCCCGAAAGGGGAACAAAGAATAGCAACACTGTTTACCTTCCATACATGTCGTAAGGAGGTAATGGGATGGAATTGGCTGTCCCATGCCATACAAGGTCAGTGACCCAAAGCCATGTTGAAGTCGGATGTGTCAAGCCGAAAGGCGCAGATATTGCAGCAATGCTGTACGCCATGACACAACTCATTCCGTTCTCCGGACTACATCCTGTTAATCTGCAGGAGTTTGAGAACGAACGAAGAAGAAGTCATGCGGCATAATCCAATTATTCTTCTCTTTATTTCTGGGCATTAGCTTCTTGTTGCATCTCTTAGATAACGTAGGATACTTGAGTTTTCTTCATTACTGTATCTCTGTATGTTTTATTAAGCAATGTTATTGTTTCTGACGGTGAGTTGTCAAGCGAAACACATATGATATTTGTATGTCTTCTTCTTCTGCGTTCGTTCTCAAACTTCTGCAGATTAGTAGGATGTAGTCCGGAGAACGCAATGCGCTGTGTCATGGTTACATCAATGCTGCGATTTCTGCGCCTTTTAGCCTGACGCATTCGACTTCAGCATGGCTTTGGGTCACTGACCCTATATGGGATGGGGTAGCCAACTCCATCTCATAATCTCTGTAGTCGCCTTTTACGACATGCGTGGAACGTAGTCGCATTTTACGACAACAGTGTTGCTATTATTTGCTCCCCACACGGGCATTATTGGTATGTTATTCAACCAAGGACACTTTCAAATCCGACGATGCAACAAGAACAATACACAAAATGTATCTTCTCTTCGAAAGTATATGTGAAGGTCACGTCTGCCATGTCTTTTCGTCACGGTCATTACCAACTTCTAAACATATTATATCTATAACATCATCTTTCATTCAAACGATAGTCTATTTCTGGATATATTTTAAGCTCCCTCGTAAAAGTAAGAATTTAGTTAGCTAGTTAGTTAGTCGTCGGATCATCATCACTGCAAACTGGACACATCCATAGTTGCTCCGATCTCTCCTCGAGTGTATCCGCCATCACACTTCTGCTGACAGTACCGGTCCTATGCTTGTTGACCATCATTCTTCTGCGCCCTCCAAAATGTTCACCTCTAGCAACACCGCATTTCAATCCCTGATCTTTAATCCTAGCCATTGAAAAGGAATCATCATCCACATTAGTCTCACTCTCGCGTGCTATATAACTTTGCTTTATAAAGGTGATATATAAAGGTTTAGTAACTGTAGTATACTAAACCATATACTTATAATTTATTGTGTTGGGGTCTTTCAGAATATGCTCAGAAGTATGTGCTGATTGTCCACATGAGCAAAGTTGATGAAACCAGTCTTAGTCTGTAGTGTCGTTTCCTGGTGTGGAAGATAACTTGGTCTGCTTTGTCGACGTAATGATATTGTTGTTTGGATTGCTTAACTTTTCTAATAGCTTTGATAAGAGCACTTTTTTTATTTGAGTTCTTTTCCTATGGTGCTTTATCTTTTGTTAACTCATCTGCTTCTCATTTTCTGGTATGCCTCAGTTGAATCTATCAAAAACGAGACAATGAAAATGGGTATTAACACCACCCAAGAACTACAGCAGCTTGCAGCGAACTTGCGTCTTGGAGAAACATGATTTCTGCTCTATGGCCCTCGGCACCAAAGGAACAAACTAACAGTTGAATGGTATCTACTGTGCACTTCCTGTCTTATTCACCGTTTGTTCTCGAACTCCTGTAGATTAGCAGGACGTAGTCCAGAGAACGAAATGTGTTGTGTCATGGTTTACAGTTTAGCTGCGATATCTACACTTTTTGTCAGGACACGACATATCCAACTTCAGCGTGGCTTTTGGGTCACTTTGACCCATTATTGGATGGTACGATATAAAGGGATTGGAACAACTAATCAAGAACACAAAGAAATATAGCGAAGCACAAAATTTGTATTTAAACACGCAGAAAACAAAAATCACGTCCACAGATATAATAACACAACAACCAAAAATCAGAATAGACAATACCGAGATAGAATGTGTGGATAAATTTGAATACTTAGGAGCAAACACCAACGGTGCAGGAGACTGCATGGCAGAAATAAGGAAGAGATTGGCAATGGCATATTGCAAAATAACACGGCTGAAAAACATATGGAAAAACAACAAAATAGAAACGAAAGTGCTAATGTTACGAACTTTTATTTTTCCGGTTGCAACATACGGCTGTGAAACATGGACTCTAAGTAAAACAGCGGCAAAGAAGATCAACGATTTCGAGCTGAAATGCTGCAGAAAGATACTTAGAATATCATGGAAGGATAAAATCAGAAACTCAGATATTATAAACACACTGAATATTCCAGAGTGTAGGTTACTAAACACAATAACGAAAAGAAAACTACGCCTGTTTGGTCATATAAAGAGACATAACTGTTTAGAAAGACAAATAATGGAGGGAAGAGTACCTGGGAAGAGGAGAAGAGGTAGACCAAGAAGACGATGGACTGACGACATTAAAGATAATATGAATACATCGCTAGAAAATGCAAGCCACATCGCCCAAGACAGAGAGAGGTTCAGAGAGTTCATTGGGAAGACAACGTTCTGGAAGGAATACGTCACATGACACAAGCAACAACCCCCTTAATTGCTTTTTACATGCATGAAACGTAAAAGTGATATATTCTTTGCTCCCTTTCGAGCCCAGCCAACACAGAAGAGATTAACTTTCTTTGGATGCTTATTTATTGTAGGCCTTCCTTGAAATCGTGCAGTTTATTTTTGCCAAGTGCTTGTTTGATAGAAATCCATCAGTAATTGTAAGAAACAACTTCTTGTGATAGACGTCCATTTGTAATAGGAAAAGTGCCTACTGCTATAAAGATATTATACTGCACATTCCTCATTATGGTCTCTGTAACACACAGTCCACAATTAGTACCAGTGTGTATTTAATGAGTGAAACTAAAAATATACCTCATATAGTGAGGGCCGATTCTTTCAACCGCTGGTCAAATCACATCTGTGACCATCAAAAATTGTGGAAATATATAAGTATGCAGTTGCTCACCATTATTTAGTTATAGTTTGGCTTAGGTCATTGTGTATTGACCTGACACGCTGGACTAATCCTATTATTCTACAGATATCTCCCCTACATGTTTGTGGGATTTTCACTTAATGCGGATTGGTCACTTGAACGGCACAAACTTTCAGCTTAAGTTAGTTATCTTGACAAGGGGGATAATACCGCATTTTCTATTGCGAATCTCATAATCCAATACATATTATCTCCCGTGTTCCGACTGTCCCTGAAATTCAATTGAAGAGTTCAGAATTAAGATGTAAGTCTACAAAAGTCACAGACTCATGGACTACATATGAACGAGAATCTATTTCCCCTCAAAGTGATGGTTCAGGCGTGACAAGTCGTCATTATAGAATACATGTTCGCTAAATTAAGTTGTACCCCCATTCCTTAAGTGTTTTGATTATTGTTTGCTTTTTAGTTGGTTACTATTTATATACTTGGAATCTCATGCCAAATATAGCCAAGGCGATTCATTGTATATAAATAGTAACCAACTAAAAGCCACACAATAATCAAAACACGTAGTGAATGGGGATCCAACTTAATTTAGCGTACATGTCTTCTATAACTTCCGACGGTCTCGGTTTAGATACCAGGCTGCGTTCGGTAATCTGGCTAAGCGAATAAAGGATGAAGAGGGAAGGTAAACCCGGAGTTTTAGCTAAAATCGGTCAGGTTGAGTGCGGGAGTGTTGTCGGGGTCCGAAATGAGAGCAAAAAATAGCAACACTGAATAGACTATGAATATTGTAAGAGGCGACTAGGTAGAGAGTTAGCGCGAAATTGGCTATCCCATTTTGTAGATCATCAAATGCCGTCTCCGCATCGAAGATTGGCTGTAGATCAAAGTGATCCAAAATTATAATGTTGAAGTCGGGTGTCGGACTGAAGGCGCATATATCGAAGCGTATTCATCATGTCAAATCCACTTACATGTTAGTGTAAATTGTTACTTCCGCAAATGATATAAACCTGAACACTTTAATCAGCCGGGTCAGTTATATATATATATATATATATATATATATATAAACGGTATGGGCTACATATAAATAAATGTCAAATAATGAAACACCTGTGCTTATTTTCTATCCATTAATGCCGACATCGTACCTGTCTCTCTGACATTAGAGATACATATTTCCTGTTGAGGCCAAACACCTGTCTCATTTTTCCTCACTCCCTGGAGCTATAACGACCGCAGAGCAAGTGACTTTTACCTTTCTGGAAGATAGTGACCCTTGTCCATTCTGCATTTTATCACCGAGGTCTGTAAGATAGCGTAGATTAGTTGGTACTCATGGGAGAATGAATTGGAAGTAGTTTGACGAGCCATTTTGGGAATTTCAGTAATTGGGAGTTTCAATGCACTGTGTAAAGTAGTAAAAAAAAAGATAAATCTTCAGGGCTAGTGAACAACAACCAGACCTACTAAAGATGTGTGGGCTGGTGCAACACAGGGCAATGATAGGCAATTGGGGGGGGGGGGATATACTTACAGGAAATGTTACAGCAAAACAAACTAACGACATCAACAGAAACAAACGACGTTTCGATTACGTATCTCTGTTCCTTTCCCCGTAAGTACAGTGTATCTTTTCCAAGTTATTGATGCGTATTAGCGTGTATTTTTCATTAGTCAATGATATACCTAGTATGATGTGGTCATTCTCACGATTACCGCCTATACCTTCACAAAAGATTCCTATCCTACCCTATTCGCTAAACACTTTGTTGCCTTTCAGTGTCAGGGGTAGAAGAGTTTTCTGAAGAAGGCCCTCGTGAGTGCTGAGTATATTGTGGAATTTGTTGCCTATTTTATTTCGGTGCTCCATCGTTTTCGCGGTCGGCCTCTAGGTCTGCCCTCACTGTATCTGTGTAGCATAGCTTGCTGTGGTATGGTAGTCTGCTGATGTGTGCAAACCATTTGATCTGTTGTCTCTTAATATATTCCAAGATTGGGGTAGTGCAGGTTGTTTGTCCAATGTTCTCATTCCTCACTCTGTTGTGTCTTAGCGATATTCCTAAGATTCTGCGTAATCATACCATTTCAGCTATCACAAATTTATGTTTGTCTTGTGCTGTCGTTGTCCATGTTTGGCGTTGGTTTAATAATCGTTTTGAATCGTGTTATTTTGGTGCTTATAACTACATTTCTGTTTCTGAAGTTTGGTGTCATTTGCTCTAGAGCTTGGAATGTTTTACTCCGTAAAATTTGTATTTCTTTGCTGCTCTTGCCGTCTGTTGTTATATTGTTTCTTAGGTATGTGAATTATATCACTTGTTTAAGTCTGCTTCCAATGTATATATATTGGTGTTATCTTCATGGTCTATATTGGTGTTTGTTCCTATCTTCATTACTTCGGTCTTTTCTATACTTACCTTCTTGTTAAAGGTTTGACATATTTGGTGTAGCCTGTCTATTTGTCTTTGCAGTTGCTCTTTTGATGCTGCTACCAGTTCTTGATCATCTGCAAATATCAATTCGTTTAAGTTATCCTTCATTCTGTTTTCTTCCATTGTCTTTGCTACTTTACAGATGTGATCTATGTATTCAATGAACAATGGGGGAATAGTACACATCCTTGTCTCACTCTCGATTGCATTTGGAAATTATCGGATGTACCTGTGTTCACTATTACTGCGCGTTGACTATTGGCGTATATGCTCTGACATAGGCTTATCAGATGTTGGGGAACTCCATATGTCTGTACTGTTATCCATATTTGTGCTCTATTCATTCTTTCAAAAGCTTTCTCTTGGTCCACGAAAACCAAATATAAGTCTTGGTTATGTTCTGTCGCTTTTTCTGAAAGTTGTTTGAAGTCGAAGATTGTATCTGTACAGGTTTTATTTTTCCGAAAACCCAGTTGTGTGTTGAGACGCTGTTCCATATATGCGCTCATCCTTCTCTCTAGTATCTTGACTTTAGAGTGTTATTCCTCTATACTTAGTGCAGTCCTTTTTACTTGCCTTTTTTCTTCCAGATGGGAACAATCGCCGTTGTATTCCACTCCTGTGGTGTCTTTTGTGGTTTCCATATTACATTGAACAGTTATGTAGCCACTTTACAACTGTCACTGCTAGAATTTTTATTAGTTCTATAATTATTTCGTCTATTTCCGGTGCTTTGTTATTTGATGTATGTTTAAATGCGTCTTCAATTTCAGATTTCAGAATGTATGGTTCTAGGTATTCTTCTATTGTTTTTATTGTTGTATTCATTTCTCCTTCCTTTAGGTTTAATAGTTGATTGAAGTATTTTTTCCCATCTTTCCATGATTTCTTGAGGCCTATGTAGTGTGTTGCCGTGTTCATCATTGATTATTTCTGTTGGTTCGTGTCTTTTTTTTTACTTCTCATGTTTTGTACTTTCTTGTAGAACATCTTTGGTGCGCTTTGTCTATCCTTGTTAAGCATTTCTCCATATTCTTGCCACGACTTAGTTTTTGCAGATTTTATGATTTTCTTGGTGTTAATCTTTGCAGTCTTATATGCTAAGTAATCGTCATGCATTTTGCTTGTTGCCCATTTCTTGTATTTTTGTTTTTATATATCTTTTAATGCGCTTTTTACCTCTTCTGTCCACCAAGCTATTATATTTGGTTACGTGCCTTTATGGTTTTTATATCCGCATGTTTCATGCTGTTTGTATGATGGCATTTTGGAAATATTTCAATTCTTCTTCTATGTGCTGGGTGTTTTCTGGTACTTTTGCGAATTCTTCGTTAACTTACTAGATATATTTTTCTCGCATTATGTTCGTTCAATATCTGTATATCTAGTTGCCCTTGGTGCTTTGTGCTTTTCTTGTGCTTGTTACTTTTCGCTCTGTTTGTTTTGACGGTTATTATTACTGCCTTATGGTCAGTGTCTGCACACATGTTAGGTATTACTTACTTGTGCGTCTGTTATTTTTCGTCTATTGCTTCAGAAAACTCTACAATTTACTACGAACCATTATGTTCTCACTGACGGTTTGCTAATCCTGTCTCAGTGTTGTATCAGGAAATTCACATGGCTATACCGCGATCTCTAACACATTCAGAAAGAAACCACATATTCTATGCGAATAGTCGTGACACATTGAAATGAACTTCCATTTGTAGTACACAAAAGATTTGGTACTAAAAATTTTTGGAATTGGTCTATGAGTATTTCGTTAACAAGTAGTATATTTAGCGATGATGTGGCAAGCCTCACGCTTATCGCCTTAATTAACAGAAGGTTTGGTACCCATTTTCATAGAATCTAGCCGTCGTTGGTGATTTTAAAGAAAGTTTCCAGTAAAATGCTATACATGTCTTCACAGACAGCGAATGAGGATTGTACATTTACAAGTCACATTTTGTATCATGTTAAATGTTCTCTTCTTCTGTGTTTCCTAACTCCCGTTCTTAAGAAAATGTAATGCAAATAGTCCTGGCGTAGTAGTTAAGTCGTTTGTTTTGTGCTCAAGAGGTCACAAATTCCAATCCCACTTGCGACGTCTTGTTTAGAAAGTGAATATATTTTGGAGATATATGGAGGTTATTGCTCGTAGCTGTGAAGTTGCGTGCTATGAGTAATACTTTAAGCAAGCGTTGTATTGCTTCGTTGAAAGGGACAGGGTACATATAGGGAAATATGAGTGCAATAAAGTTAATCCTCTACGCCAAGCGAGTACAGTGACCAGAATGCATTACATTCGTGTTTACATCATGTCGGCGTTTTCCTGACACAACCGATTTCAGTATGTATTTTGGTTACTTTTACCTGCCGTTGATTAGGGTACTCAACCCACGCCAAACCCTTCCTAGTCGCCTCTAACAACATGAACTGCAGGTGGGACAGAGATACTATCTGTTGCTCACCTTTTGAAAAGACTAAGAAAATATCAGCAAAAGTAGAGTAGTGTGTCTAATTTTCTGCGTTCATTCTCAAACTCATCTTTCTAGATTAGTAGATTGTAGTCGGGAGAAAGGAATGCGTTGTCTCATTGTTTATATCTTAGCTGTTATATCTGCGCCTTTCGGCCTGACAACTCCGATTTCAGCATGGCGTATCAGTCACTTTTACCGTCTATGGTATGGAAAACTAACTTGATCCTTCAAAACCTCCTTAGTCACCTCTTATAACGTGCATGTCAGGTAACAGTGTTGCTATTTTTTGTTCCCCTTTCGGCTTGGGCAATAGAATTACAGAGAGATTCTTAGCAAGAGAGACATAACTTCATCGTCTCAATATTGTACATACTAATCTTACTTGTAGCCTGACCGAAGTGTCAAGTCTTCTTCAGGCACATGCGATAACAACCTTGTAATTTGCTGGTTATAACTAAAGGAAAAATAATGGTATCCCTCTATAGCGTATTATTTTATAACACATTTCCCTATATAACAACATTTTTTTCAAATTTGCCAATTATATTTATTGTATATTGTTTGTACTTTACATATCAAATTTCTGTTATTACATACACATTTTGTCAGTCCGGACCTATTTGTTATAACGGGATTCCACTATATGTAACTCATATATTTATATTCTGCTCGTGTGTCAAGGGCCATCTCTCTTTCTGCTATAGATTCATCTGTCTGATTCCAATGTGGTTGGAAAATGGTTGCCAGAATTTGGCATTTTCATGTCTAAATTTAATAGATTTGGCCATTTTTATGCGACACTGACCATGAAATTTATGATTTTGTTCATTTTTGTATTATTGGTTAGTTTTAAAATGTATTAAAATTTAGTCGTTTTAGTTTTTATCATTTTTGGCTATATTTTACCAGAAATTTTTACAAATAATGTTCATGAAATTATCAGGAAATCTGGCTACCCTCAGTTAGACAGAATGGTGATGACTGGGGCGGTCCACAATTAATATGTTAATATGGGCATTTTTTGCCAATTTTAACTTCCGCCCTCGCCAACAACCGTCAAGAATAAAATTATATGATTGTTTCACATTTTTAGAAAACATGTATGGAGTTCAAACACTTTAATTGGTGTATAAAACAGTATTGTCGATAAATTTCTTGATTAGAAACTGGCCTCACAGCACGTGGGGCATTCCCATAAGTGCTCCGCCCTCTGTTCCAGCAGCCGTCCGACTCGATGGTGTTTCGAGTCTAATGCCGCAGAAACAGACGTCATCAGGGCACAACTCTGGCTCTTGCGACAGGTTTCTTTGTTGTTCCGCCCACCCACGCCGTGCCCGTAACTAGTTCAAGCACAACGTCGGCCTGTCGGAACAACATGGTAACTGTTATATATCTGTGTCAACACTCCCATTCACCCAGTCAACAACTGACAAAATTTATCAAGTCCCTGTCCCCGATTGTTTACATAATTTATAAACAGACACTATGCTCCTACTTGAGTGTACAACGCATCATCAATCAGATACGTTATAGCACGACTGAGATAAGTCAGTATGTCTTGTCTTTGATGAAGCAAGAATGTCTTGTCGTTAATTTAGTCAGAATATCTTGTCTTCATTGTAGCATCGCTTAGATTCTTTCACCCTTCAACTCTTATTGTACTAGATTGCATATTTGTACCCATGTCGAAGTGAGAAAGAGAATGTTGTATCACAAGAGAGAGAGATATATGGAGTCTGTAATAACTCACTATACATGGTGTAGTTTATATGTATAGTTCACATTTATTACTTCAGTTCACATTTATTACTTAAATTCATACATTATATGGTGTAGTCTATATGTATAGTTCACATTTATTACTTCAATTCACACGTATTACTTCAGTTCACACTATAGATGGTGTAGTCTATATGTATAGTTCACATTTATTTCTTCAGTTCACAATTATTACTTCAATTCACACGTATTACTTCAGTTCACACTATAGATGGTGTAGTCTACATGTATAGTTCACATTTATTGCTTTAGTAATGATCTCTGAAGTACACTTTGAAACATGAGATTCAGCCGAAACCGTGGAAGATAAAGAAACTAAATAAGACTTCGTTACATTTTTATTATTATTGCCGTGTTTTCCTTGGCGACTGTTTATATATTTGAAGTTGTATGGCAAATAAAAGGCATGGACTACCAACGAAATGAACGGAAATAACCAATATTAGCCTTTCAGATCATGTTTGCATGTCTGTACACAGGTCTTTATACAAGAGTTCGGTCATGATTCAGCGCTGAATAGGACATAACACATTGTCGGCACATGGAAGAGAAGGTTTGCAGGTCTCACCAGTGAACATGATCAATCATTATGAACAGGAAGTCCCTACTATTTTGGCGAAGTAAAATGTACCTTGTATGGGATGTACCTTATTTTCAACTAAAGACGTTAGTCCAATTTGGGCATATCAGAGCTTTACAATCATAGAAAATAGTCGTGGTTCTGGTATTCCAATATTCCAATCATCACGATTTCCGTTCTCTCTCTCCCTCGAGAGAGAAAGAGAGAGAGAGACTATTTCCAAGTATTTCTTTTTGTGATATCACCGTGCGCATTTATACGAGTACAATCACCGTTTTTAACGAGATAAATCACCAGTGCAAGAACATCAAAGACTGGATCTGTTAAAGATTTTCCACTCATCGCCATCTCTGAAGATAGAAAACATTGGGGGACATCCAATGTAGAGGAATACGGTAATGCAAGGGTTAAAGATAATACGGAGATAGGTAATGTACACAATAGCGAGCACTACGTACTATGTAACACATTGTATGTCCGACATAAGTCATTGGCCCTGGTGTTCCATACGACACATTAATCTACAATGTGCAGCAATATAAAAATGTATCAGGACCACCCATAGCAACCTCCATACATTTTCTCAGGATCTTCCGCAAAATTTATGATACCCCTACGCCCTTATAACCCTTTAACCGTGACCGGACAATTTCACCAAAATGTGTTAGCGCATGCGTGTTAGTTTACCTACAAGAACCGCTCTTCTGGTCCCTCCTTGTTTTTGACAGATTTATCGCTTTTTCCTTGACGTGTGACCTCTGTAAACTATGACCCCAGGCCACAATCTCTCGGTCACTACGGACCCAGGGACGTGTTTATTTTAACGTACGTGTGACGTCCGCATAAAGATAGTGACGTAGTAAAGGAACTACAAACGTGATATGAAAACTAAGAACAACAAACATAGACTTGTTACTGATATACTTACTATACGTTTATCTAGAACAGTGGTTCTCAATCTTTATTGCTATGTCCGCTTTTGGGAAAGTTGTTAACCAATGAAGACTAAACAAAAACGGTTGCATTTCTATAAGGTTTATCATTACATTTTCTATTCTCTCTCTCTCTCTCTCTATGTGACGCGTTCTTTGTAGAACGTTGTCCTCACTGCCATTCTGTAAGCCTCACGGTTTAGTGCGAGCTGCCCAGCTTCTTCAAGTATCATGTTCAGAAGGTCTTTGATGTCATGTGTCCATCGTAGTCTTGGTCTGCCTCTTGTTCTCTTTCCTGGAACTTTCCCTCCATGATTAATCTTTTCAAACTATTGTGTCTTTTTTATGTGTCCGAAATATGTAATTGTGTGTGTGTTTTGATAGTTTTGAAGAACTTGTTTTCGTTAATCTTCACATCTTTGCGAACATCTACATGAGTTAGTTTTTCTGTCCATGACATCTTAGGACCATTCTATAACATTTCATTTCAAATGCAGATACTTTCTTTTCTATTATCGATGTTATTGCCCACGTCTCACAACCGTATGTTGTCACTGGAAAAATGTAGCTTCTCGGTAGTTGTAACTTTGTTTTTCTGTTTGCTTCTTGCCATAGATTTTTCATGTTTTAAAAAAAAAAGTTTTTGGTAGTGTATTTGCTAATCTCTTATTACTGTTATATATGGTTAAAATAATTACCTTTGTTTGGACCCTTCCACACTCATTGACAGGTCTGTGTCCTCACCCCCCAATTCCAAGTTTTATCGTGTGTTTCACCCTTCTCTCTTCCCCCCCCCCCCCGCTCTAATGTGGACCCATATGGCCCAAGCAGAAAACGACTGCTGCAGATTCGTAAACTGACTTGAACATATATTTGTGTTGAAACTCTTTTGATTAGTTCGAAGTGTCAGTAGCAACAAGATCGTTCTGATAATGATTCAATTTGACAAAATACGCGTATCAATTTCCTGCGGGTAAACTAGGCTGAAGTTGAGGTTCGGCACTACAGATATTTCTAAATGAAAAGGCCATATACTTTTCACAATTAGACTTACGTAAAACACAGGTTTATATTTCGTTTCAATGGGACACCACAAACTATATCTAAAACTAGTGGGTAATGATGGGCAATGATGAGCACACAAGAAATCATAAAAATTACAATACACAAATCACATTCAACGTTTCAACCGAAAGGTCTTTATCAAGACACAAACACAACATCAAAAGACGACGAAAAGATACTTTTCACACTGAACTCTAAGTCCAGGTCTCGGTTGTTACACGGCGAAAGACAACAAAGAAGTTATAATACCCGAATCAGTGGGCAATATGATTTAATCCAGTCTTTATTATGATTTAGTCCAGTCTTTATTATGATTTAGTCCAGTTTATTATTATGACTCCATTTTTCCTTCGATGTTTATTTCTACATACTGTTGGTTGTCTGAATTACATTAGAGGACAACATATTAAGTGGTTTTCACCTGCTTCTAGAATACAATCGGACACTGTCCATCAAAAGGCATTACTATACAGACACGATGTATACAAAGCCATGGTAAGACCATGCAAACGATGGATTACAGAAATAAAAGAGTCAACGAAAACAAATATATCGCAAGCACGCAACAAACTCATCTCTAGAGAACATTGCTACCCCTGACGATGCATGGCATAAAGGGGTATAAAGCAAAAATTAAAGTTATTGAAATATTACAGAGAAATTTGAAAACTCTGAAAACATCAGAAGTTCGGCTTGTATGAAGGAGTAATGTGCACAACGTTGCTAGAATATTTGAGAATTCAATTCTTCTTCTGCGTTCGCTCTCCTATAACCAACACGGCGTACTTGTGATTTCCGCCTGGGAGAATGAAGTATATTGTGTTGTCAGTTTACAACATAGATGAGAATTCAATGACGAACTTAACAGATGAACGAAGACGAAAAGAGTAACAATCCAGCGTCATGACAGCAATTCCTATGCGCCTTCTGTGATCGAGAAAAGGTCATGGATCGGTATATTCAGTCATGAGAAGTCTTGCCATGCTCGTATCACCTCAACTTCAACATATACAAGATTGTTTTAGACCATCTGTCAAGGTCATATATAAGTGGTATCCCTCTATCTACGTTTGCTCCTCTGGAGCTTCAGCAGATTATCAGGATATAATCCGCGAACGGAAAGTGATGTTGCAGTTTACAGATTGACTACGATATCCCAATGTAAATTCGTTGTTAGTGTCCGCTTTTTGATCTCATGAAATTTTTTTAGTCGAAACGTCGTGTATCTTTGTGTTCTGTTTTAACATGTCTTTACTAATGGTTACACTTATTTACTGATTTCCATTGATACACGGCATTCTATAATGATGGTGGGCAATCTTTTCGGTCGGCAGGCCGGATTTTTTTTTTCTTCCGTATAGGGACAAAAATATTATAAAATATATATAAAATAAAGTTTTTCTTTATTTCTTTGAAGCTCCAAGCAGTATATTTGTTTAGCTCCGATGCCAATACATATATTCACATTAGATCATATAGTAATCTTATTGCATATAGTAATCTTATTGCATATAGTAATCTTTGATCGTATAGTAATTATAGATCGTAATCCTAGATCATATAATATCCCGTGTGTTGCCGGGATCGAGAGGGGAGAAAAGAATAACAACACTGTTTGTCTCTCATGTATGTCGTAAGATGCGAGTAAGGAGGTTATGTGATGGAGTTGGCTGTCCCATCCCATATATTACCCAAAGACATGAAGTCGGATGTGTCAGGCCGAAAGGCGCAGATATCGCAACTAAGATGTACACCATGGCCCAACACATTCCTATCTCTCCGGACTATATCCTGCTGATATGTAGGAGTTTGAGAACGAACGTAGAAAAAGAAGAATCGCCATGAATTCTAAGAATTATAAAATAAATAAACATTGTTATCTGTGGGGCAAACCCATGCATTCACGGCATCATATTCCGTAGCCAAGAAACAATGAAATATCCCTGAATATTAGCAATGTTTGTGTTGAGGGACGGCCAGTGGACAAAGATCAGATGATGGTCAACGCGATAAGAACATGGGGAGTTCATAGAAAACGGGAAATGATTGGTCATATGTTGACTCAGCGTTGCTGGATAATTTTCCGGAACTGCTGCTAAAAGTCTTGGACATTAACAAAGATAATAGAGTTATTCTGTTATGAAAATTAGTTTACGTTTGAGAGGTTATCATAATTCATGTATTAAATTTATTGTTTGACTTCCTTGTCGGCGTAATCGAATACGGATTTACAACAGCGGCATAAATAGGTTATCTCTGTATATATCCACAGTTTCACCGGGACCCGGAAGGGGAGCAAAGAGTAACGACACTTATACCTACCAAGCATGTCGTAAGAGGCAATACAGTAGGTTTATGGCGATGTTGACTGTCAACATTGTCAAAATAGCGGAGAAGTCACATTTCGCTCTTCAGACTATTATTGTCTGTCACCATGTGAATGATGGTTGATCGTATTCACACTTGCCGTTAAGCGTAAATTGAGAGCTTAAATTGTTGTTTCAAGGCCAGATATGTCGTCTTGGTTACATGTTTGTTCAAGGCTATCTTGATGTTTTCTATCCACTGTTTTCTTGATCTACCTTTGGCCTTATGCCAGGATATTCGATTGTTATATGTTCTTATTGGTATTTGGTCTGGGTTCATTCTCATAAAGTGATCGAACCATTTTACTTGTCTTTCAATGTGTTCAATACATGATATTCTTCCTCTTCTGTGTTCGTTCTCAAGCTCCTGCAGATTAGCAGGATGTAGTTCGGAGAACGGAATGCGTTGTGTCATGGTTTACAGCATTGTTGCGATATCTGCGCCTTTCGGCCGGACACATCCGACTTCAGCATGGCTTTGAGTCACTGACCCTATATGGGATGGGATAGCCAGGTCCATCCCATAACATCCTTAGTCGCCTCTTACGATATGCATGGTAGGTAAACAGTTTTGCTATTCTTTGCTCCCCTTTCGGGCCCGGCACAAAATGGGTGAATACATGATATTATACCAACTCTTTTCCTAATTTCTTCTTTTATCTAGTGTGGTAACCATTGCAGATTTTCTCAGACACTTCATTTCACAGGTAACGATTTTATTTTGCTGCAAGGCTGTTAAAGACCATTTTTGACATTGATAGCAGAGTGCTGGTATAACAATTTTAGACTACATCATGCAGATATGCAGAAGTTTGAGAGTGTAGGTAGATCTCCCGATATTAGATGTACTTTTAAAAGTGATAGTCCTTCCACATGTAGCGTGTTATCCACTCTTGCCGTTAAGCGTATGGTTGATTGGAGCTCGAGCTTGTGTTCCAATGCTAGTTGTGTGGCTTCGGCTGTGCTATGACCGTGTTTGTTCAGGATGCCCCTGACGTTTTCTATCCATCTTTTTCTGGTTTTGTACCGCGTTCTCATTTTGGTTATATGCCTGCACTGGCAACTTGTACGATGCATTCTCATAATGTGGCCAAACCACTTGATCTGTTGTCTTTCTATGTATTCTGTGCAAGATGTTATACCTATTATACAAACATAATTGAAAAATCCTGTATTTGTTAATCATGTACAGTTAATGCTGTACAGTTAATATTGAAAGTTGTAGGTACGACTAATCATCATCAAACCTATAACCTTTCAGGGTCGTGAAAGACACTGAGAACATCAGCCAAAAATGTCGCAACGTGTTTCTTCTGTCCAAAGGCCAAACATGTTTCCGTAGACTTGATAAGGCCCTAAGCTATTTGAGATATGGGGCCCTAAGCTATTTGAGATATTGGGCCCTTTAACAATTAAGAAGTAAATAGATAGTGAATCCGCTCGAAGCTATAGCTTGTTTAGCTTATAGGTAAATCCTGCATCGCGAACAGGTCTTCTAGAGGAGACCGGACTTGGCAAATGATCAAGGCCACAGTTCGCCACCTCAATTCAATATTTAGATTTTACAGTCTTACCTGACTTTATCTTTCTTCTGTTTAGAGCGCGAGGATAGAAAGGTAAACAAGGTGACCGCGATATCTTCCCTACGCGGACTTACACCTGTTGTGTGGCTTACTAAAGACATCATTATTGGAATCCCAAGGCTTAACTTTACATACCTAGGCTTATCCTGACTTTGTGGGAACAAATCTGCGACTTAATAACGTGACCTGTTTTTAGTAGTAACGCGCGTACCGTGATATAATACAATACAAAATTGTCACCATGACGATGCTAGTAAATATGACGGAAATATATAACTAAGCAATATGTATTTGTAATGTGCTAATAGGACATAAATAATATAACATTGTATGCGAGCGGTGTGGAGATGCTTGGCAATAAGATGAAATATTATGTGACACATATTGGGAGATATTGAATATTATATGATGGAATATTGATGGAATATTATAACACTACATGACATGTATTGAGCTATTGACTAACAAGTGACATGTATTGAGCTATTGACTAACAAGTGACATGTGTTGAGATATTGACTAACAAGTGACATGTGTTGAGATATTGACTAATAAGAGAAAACTCTTAAATGTTTATCACATTTAATAAGTTCTCAATAAGTATAAGTTTATATTTCCCTCTGCAATTGGATGCTATTTCAGAGCGCTCTTTCATTCACGTAAGGATTCCAACAACTCGATGGGTATGCAATGTGTATACGAGTAAAATCGCCCGTACAATTCTGACGGTATACTTTCGAAGCACGAGTATATTCAATCAAGTTGTGTTTATAAGAATAACTCTGCCACCGAACCGAAATTGAGCACTGATGGCCATGAAGTTTTGAGCACGGAAATAACACAAATTGGCGTTTCGAGCAAAATGTCTTTATCGCGAACACAACTTAGTACACGGCGAGTGAAGGACGGCAATGTCTATAATTACATCACAAAGCTAGAAAATACAGACGATGGAAGAAGGTTACTAAATTTATTAAGTTTTATTAATTAATTACAAAGTAAATTATGTCGGATTTCCCTGCGGGTCATCGCTTGAAACTGCGTGGTTACGTTCTATAACAGGTACTCTTTGCCGATAGCATGCCGCTTCGTTGAAAGGGACGGGGTACCTTAGGGATAAACCGAGTACAATACAGTAAATCCTCTACCTCATTTAAACAATTTTTTGTTTTGGATGGCATGGCTACACCCTGCGTTACCGTATTGCTCCGTGTCATGGATATATCCAGCTAAAGCATTTAGAAAAAAAAAGATATTTTTGACACATATGCTTGCTAGCAGGATATAGTCCATAGAATACTAAAATAGTAACACTCAAATTTACAATGGGTGTTGTAAACTGCGACTAAGAAGATTTTGGGGGTTGGAATTCTCTACCCCATATGTAGGCTTAAGCCAAAAGTTCATACCAAACCATTGTAGTCGCCTATGGCAGAGCCCAGTGTTGCTAATATTTTAACCACCCTTCGCCCATATGTTGATGGGCCCCAAAAAAGAATAAAATGAGCTATCAGTAATGCGTGTCATAAGAGGTGACTACGGGGGTTTTGAGGGTGGGCTTGGCTACCCCATCTCATCAGAAGCCAAGCTAATATCTGATGTGTCAGGCGGAAAGTCGCACAGCATACATGAAAACTATGACACATCGTATTTCGATCCCTGGACTACATCCTTCTATTATCAGAAGCTAAGGATTACAGATATAATGTTTCAAGTGAACGAAAGAAGAAGCTAAGGAACGCAGAAGGAAGAATCTGGATGTCCATTTCAGACGACATTCAATCTGGAGACGGCACTACATCTGATCAAAGCTGAACTTAACGTTAGAAACATTTCTTGCACGGCAAAATAACTTTTATAGTGAGGAATTTATTCTCAGTCTGAAACCCAGTCAGTCTTTCAGACTGGGAACATTATCTTTTCCAACACAGCTATTCCACCACGAACTCCTTTCTTGGAGTTTGTCTCTGGGGTGTACACAAAGACGACGGTCGGGCAAGAATTTCAAAGTCCTAGAAAGATTGGCGCCAGAAAGGAAGTCTTAATTGCAATCAGGATCCACTCAATTGTCGCGTCACCCCGTAAGTAATCTCGCTAGAGGTCCCATGCAGATGTCACATAAACGAAGCATAGAAACTGGTAGTCATAGCGATACCTGGTCTCGCTAAATGTGTTAAGAGTATCGATACCAGTGAACAGTTGTGCAGGGATACCAACGTTACCACTCCTAGGCTTTTGTCCCAGATCTGGACTTTGACTTGGATCCTGTGTTATTTTTCAAGAATCTGGGTTTTTTCCCAGTTCTTTTAAAAATGAGAATTTTGTTGATCAATGTTTCATTAATTGTTAAAACATGTTTTACAAGTTTAGCAGAGCACACCAGTCAACTGCATGCAATTTGAGATCGTTACAGACGCCCTGACCGCATGCCTGAGAGTTTATTTTACTATGGCGATTATTGTCTCAGTCCATGGAATTATCCTAAATGAACGGTATCGATATGAGTCTGAAGTCACTTGGGTATGAAAAAGCTAAAATAAACAAAAAGCCACACAGCTGCACATGAGAATTAAGAACTAATCGCTTGCAATTTCCGAGGTTCTCAAGCAAACAAACATAGCTAACTTCACCATTGTGGGCAATACATATATTTATTGACTTAGACGCGTACGTGGTAACAAGCACTTGAATTTACGGACAAGAGAGTTAACAGAAGATACAGAAGAGGTGTTGAAGCTGTTTCATGAATGTCTGCTGGAGATGGATATTGCGATTTATTAATTTTCTAAACACGATTAGGGGAACTATGTATTAAATGTATTACTAGTAATTTCAAACAGCTGTGGAGAATTAGGAGTGTATAAAATCACAGAGTTACAGAAACCATAAGTGAATGGTCCTGTGTTCATTTCCCAGTTGCAGATTTTTACAGATTGCAACTGTTCCCGTGTCGTCTCAGTCTTAATTGGGTACCGGATTAATCCCGCGAAGTAAAGACTGCGAGGGAGAGGAGATTGATACCGCCCTCATATAGCAGAGCCACTGAAATATGAGATTGTGAGCATCTCACACTGCTACGCTATTAATAAAATTTTATGGGTTGACTATATTTTTGATATTTGTTGGGAGAGACAGAGTCTATGAATCTGACAGGGTGCAATGGTGTTGGCTCATAATCAATTCAATCGCTAAGAGTTCAGTGACCGATTGTCTGGAGTGTCATGTTGATGATATGACAACTATTTGTTAGTGTTATTGCTTGATATATATATATATATATATATATATATATTGTATTATGTTCTATTCAGGGTGTAGCTATCAACTCAGCATTTTTTGGCTATAGTAGTTTTCTATGCAATATATACGTTTAGTAGTATCATTGCGTTCTGAACGGTCCAGATGCACAATTGCTTGCGGCGTCGGAATTTGAACTGGGTACCTTTGGCAGCCGCGCCCTGTACCACAATGTTTATATATAATAAGAGCTGGGCTTCTGTGTCTTCGAAACTGAGGACTTTTTATTTAAAATGTTAAGCCGTAACCCTGGCTTTAAAAACTCGGCAAACTTCAAATAGCCGAAAATTTAGTTGATAAATAATAAACAGAAATTGATTATTTTGTTACCTACGTGGAAATTGTAGGACTATTATTTACAGTACAAGCCAATTTTTTTACAAGCCAAAATATTTGAACAATTGGGCTTTCATAACAAAACGATCAGATCAGCTACCGGTCAATGCATGCAGGAGGTTACAATACATGCAGGATGTTTTGGAAGTGGAGTTGGCTGTCCCACCCTATAGAGGATCATACACTCAGAATCCATATTTAAATAGCTATTCCAAGTCAAAATGAGCAGCTACCACAGTCCAGTGGTAAATTCTATTCTATGACAACGCATTTCGTTCTCTGGACGAAATATAAGCTAATGCTAATATAAGTTAGTTTTTAAAAAATCGCCGATAAATAATAAGAATCGCCAGTATGTTTCTGGAATCTGAAATGGGAGTAACGAATAGCGACACATTTACATTTATATATGTATTATTGCGTGTGCGCACGCGCGTGTGTGTGTTTTTTTTTTCCAACACTCCACTACATGATCAGCATGTAAAAGGGAATATGAATCTCCACCATAAATGCTGTCAACAACAATGTTGCATTCGCAACATTTCCTTGCAATTCTTTTGGAGGTATTTTGGAGGTCTTTTGTCGATTCTTTTGGAGGTACAAAAGAAAGTTATGTTAGTATTCTTCCGTTTCAAATCAAAATTGTGATTGTTTCTTTGTTAAATTGTGAGACATTAAGGAACTTTTGTTCTCATTTCTAAAATTAATGTTACACATTTTACAGTGAACTGTGTCTGTCCACAGGATCATATAGTATTCATTCCTTTAGCTCTTCTTTTGTGAGCCATTCACCATAGAATATTTTCTTATACCATATCTGTGTTGTTTTACGCTTCTTACACGGACTCAATGATGATGATGATGATGCAATACTTGAACCACTACATTCTTTATTTCCTTCCATAGATTATATCCTTAATAATTATACCAGATCAGTAAATAAACAGCACAGTCATACAATTTTATTATTTTAAAGCACGATTCATATACAAATTTCAGTGAAGAGTGAGAATTGTTACATATGGTACTATTATCTAGCTTTCTGAACAACACCAATTATTGAAAATATGAAAGTGTCGACGATGTAAATTGGTAATAAGCGAGGGAAAGTAACTCAAAACTAAAACGCAACAAATAAAAACAGCCAACAGGCAGTGGCTTAACGTGGGTGAATGGCGCCTGAGGCGGAATCATAGTTTTCCAACGAAAATAAATTTGTAGCCCTCCCGATGATGCCGCAGGGGCGATCCGCACCTACGCCCCCCCCCCTCGCTACGCCACTGTCAACAGGACTTATTTCCGAACAATTTATTAGTGATAATTAAATACATATTTTTATTTTTAAGAAATTGGTTTTAAAAAGCCCGGTTTTTTATAGAAAATAACACAATCTGAATTAAAAAAGCCAGATCTGGGGGGGGGGGCACAGAGTGGTAACCCTGGTCATGTTACATATGCTCAATGACCCATAAATCATGCTGAAGATGAATCTGTCATGCCGAAATACAGATATCGCAGCTAAGCTGTAAACCATGACACAACACATTTTGTTTTCTGCACATTTTGTTTTCTGGACTACATTCTGCAAATCTGTAAAAGTTAGAGAATGAACACATTTGAAGATTAAGGGAGATGGTTTTGGGGTGTTCAAATATTCTAGCAGGTCCCCAGCAAATCGGAACATAACTTTTAGTACTAAGAACATGACAAAAAAGCTTGCCACAAGCAAGCAATTACACTCTATCCCCCACTCCAAGGGATTTTTCACTAAAATATCACAAAATTTTCATTGATCTGACATGAAATTAGATGAATGTCCCTTTAAAACCCCTTCCCCATTGAGGAGATCATATCCACGACCTTGTCCCACACGCACTCCATTTTAAAATTATTTTTGGTTCATTATGGGGAGATGTGTCTACATTCTAACTTTTTAATATGCGTAATTTCATAAAGCTTTCATGACTCTGAGATAAAAAGTCGCAAGTTCTGCTGTCATTGATTCGATCTGAGCGCAATGTACTGAGAGCTACACCACAAGGTCATTAGGAGGGAGTATCTCAGTGCGTAGCACCATTGGATGCGTCTTTATCAAAATTTCTTTTTGTTAAATAATGTATGGTTTGTTTCGTTAAAAATGTAGACACATCTCCCCGAAATGAACATATTTTTTTGCTTTTTATTTTCAGCATTTTCTCTTGGCCATCAACCTTCATCATCGTCAAATCAAATGCCATCAATTCTGTCATTGTCGATAAAGTCTCCGATGTCAACTACTGGTGCACAAGGCACAGAGAAGTGCTGTGAAAATGGCGGTTTGTGTGTGATTGGAGTCTTCTGCTTCTGCAAAGAGTATGATTGCTATTTTTTGTAATCATCATTATTATTTATTTTGTTTCTTTCCTCTTCTTCTAATGTTGTCTTTCTTGTTACCTTTTCTTCTTTAAATTTTAATGTTTATTTATTCATTTATTCCTTTCACAGTTTACTCAATTTGTGCATATTCTTTATTATTCTTGAGGAAAAGTGTTCAACTTACACTTATTGTTTTTGGTTAACTAAAAAGTGCATTTTAAGTGCATTTGAACAATTGAAAAGTGCATTTGAACAATTGAAAAGTTCATTTGAACAATTGAAAAGTGCATTTGAACAATTGAAAAGTGCATTTGAACAATTGAAAAGTGCATTTGAACAATTGAAAAGTGCATTTGAACAATTGAAAAGTGCATTTGAACAATTTTTATTCAATTTGGATTAATATCAGAACCTTTTTTAACTATGACTGGTCTCCAATATAAAGATGTGTACTCTTCTTCAGCGTTCATCCTCAAACTCCTGCTGGATCTCTCTTATAGCACGACAATGGTCCTTAAATTTTTCCAGCAGAATGTACTCCAGAAAATGGAAATGCGTTGTGTCACCATTTTATTTGTGGCAATGTTATGACACATTCATCCTCGATTGAAAGATGTGTACAGAAATGTAAATATTACCTGATAGACCGATTTGGATAATTTCTTTGCAATCCATGGGTTGGTCGTGGCTATTTTTGGTATGCGACTCCAAGTATATAAATAGTGACCCTCAAAGCGCTCGACAATAATAAAAAAAAGTATTTTGTGAAGTCCCGTTTAGAAGTTTCTGTAAGGAGGTCTTTTTTACTGCTGACAGTCTCGCTTTAACCATAAAAAAATTGTGGTCTCAGTTCCTCCTCTTTTGCTTTCATTCTCAAACTTCCTGCAATTTAGCAGGATGTAGTCCAGAACATGGAGTGCGTTGTGCCATGGTTTACAGCTTAGCTAAGATATATGGACCTTTTCAGCCTGACACATCCGACCTCAGCATGGTTTTTAGGTTTTTTTGACTTTCTATGGTATGGGTAGCCAACTAAGCCTCTTTAGTCACCTTTTATGATAGGTAACAGTGTTACTATTCTTTACTCCACTTCAGGACCCGACAACACACAGACGGTCACAGATCTACCATAGTAATCAAGGAATCATGACCCCTGGAGATAGTTTACCACTTCTGTATTCAACCATACACTTGGTTGTTTTTTTTGGTGGGGGGGTGGTGGATCATGTAAAATATATCCCTTATGGTGAGGTACGCACCTTTCAACCATGGATGTTATTTAGATTTTGTTATATCAGATCCGTTAATCTTTAAAAAAAAGAGTGGAGGTCATGGTACTGGTAATCCAGTCACTATGACCTCCTGTATATTAATAAGCACAACTACACACATATAACTTTTTGTGTTATTTTAAAGAATATTTGTCGAGGCACGGACTGTTGTTATATGGGACTTCTAAATTGACATCTTTATTATAACCATCAATATTAACAAGAGAAATTATAATTTAAACCCAAAAATAACACCATCCTCCTAAAATGTGACATGTCAAGATGACATACAGTACTACTTATGTTGCCCTTGAGTGTCATAACACACATACAGGCCTATAGATATGGTGGGGGTTTGAGGTGTTGAACATCTGACCTCAGCATGGTTCCTGGGTCACTTTGACCCTCTATGGGATTGGACAGCGAACTAACACCCACCCCCCAGTAAATGACTTTTGGTACTAGGAACATAACCAAAAGGTTGAAAAATTCCTCCCGTAGCGATTTTTTTTTACAAATAGGTCGTCAAATTATCTACCACATAATTTGCACACGAAAATGGATGAACGAACAATTTTTTTTTATAGGTACAACACTCTCCTTAAGGTAATCATATCTACTGCCCTGCATACATATATGAACACACACCTACATATATACGTAACACCCATAACCCATTCAATGTCAACAGGAACACTATATTAGATTCATCAACACAGACTTCTCCAGAGATTTATGGCATCAGCAATGTGGATGAGTGTAGATAAATATAATAAAAATACAAATAATATAAAGATACATACAAATAAATATACAATGGCTCCATCCATGTATTGACAGGGCTGAAAAGGGAAGCAAAGAATGGTAACTACACATGTCATAGGTAGTGACTAAGGAGGTTTGTGGGATAAAGTTGACTGTATCATACTATGGAGTGTCTATGTGACCCTACAGTCAGATGTGTGAGTCAGAAAGGCACAGATATTGCAGCTAAGTTGCAAATTGTGGCACAACACATTCCATTATCTGCTATTATCCATACATCCTGCTAACCTGCAGGAGTTTGAGAACGAACGCAGGAGATGAATACAACCATATCTTCAAATATATAAATTTTACTTTTTCCTATACATACAATTTCTTCTTCTGCGTTTGTTCTCAAACTCCTGCAGATTAGAAGGATTTAGTCCGGAGAACGAAATGTGTTGTGTCATGGTTTACAGCATTGCTGTGATATCTGCACCTTTTGGTCTGACACATCCAACTTCAGCATGGCTTTGAGTCACTGACCCTATATGGGATGGGACAGCCAACTCCTTCCCATAACCTCCTCTGTCTCCTTTTACGACATGCTTGGAAGGTAAACAGTGTTGCTATTCTTTACTCCCCTTTCGGGCGATACACAATTTATGTGACTATCATCTGGATTTGTTTGTCATGGTGATGGTGTTCTAGTTTTCAATATACAAAATATGGGACTCACAAATCATCATGTTCAACATTCATTCTTCCATATCTGTTAGTGGAAATTGAGCACCTACTTGTCAGTTCAAAATTATAAAATGATGTCTCATAAACATAAAATGTGAAACTTTCTCATCCTTGCCCAACTTCTATCAGCTAATATTTGTAGATAATATATGTGTCAGTTAATATATTATATTTCTATACAATATATATAAAAAATACATTGTATCCATCTAACTTATCAAAACTTAAACTTTTCAGTCAATTTTACGGCTTCAGATGTGAGTACAAAAAACAGGCACGACCTTGTGGACCTGTCAAGCACTTGCAGTGGGCAAGAGTAGGATGTAATCTGTGCAGATGTCTTGATTCCAACATAGCATGTTTTTCATATGTCTATAGAGGTTGTGGTAGGTGTATTTTGCAGATGTCAGAGACTGGATACAGTCATTTATTAATTAATTCCTCAGGAATTCTGTACAATAGAGCTCTTG
This sequence comes from Meghimatium bilineatum, assembly GCA_034231615.1. Taxonomy (NCBI): domain Eukaryota; kingdom Metazoa; phylum Mollusca; class Gastropoda; order Stylommatophora; family Philomycidae; genus Meghimatium; species Meghimatium bilineatum. The sequence goes on along the minus strand of CM067316.1, from coordinate 14,169,941 downwards.
TATCAAGCTGGAAGAGGGGCTGATGGATAAATTCCTCCAATGATTTTGTTCATAACCAGAAGACTCCCAACCCTCTGTGGCTTTTTACAAATTTGAGAAGTCTCCTACTCACAATGGGTAAAATCACTAACTAAAGATGAAATTGCTATGGGCTTCCATAGGAGATCCTTACTATAAAGTTATGGCTTCTACTGTGAGTTTGCTTTTGCATGGTGGTTGGGCTACTGATAAGACATTCAGATCATTCCTATTCTAGTGAATACAGCTGAAAGATAATAAATTAAGATGTTTAAGATGTGTCATCTATCAGCCTGCCATGAAAGGACAAAGTTCAAATGTCCGCTGGACCGCATCTTTTCATCATCCATGGAGATTATTCGATAGAGGGCAAAAGTAAGAAATTGAGATGTGACGATACTTTTTTTCACAGGTGACAGGTTGTCAGCTTATCCCCCAACTATCCTTAGTCATCTCATGTGACATACATGGAAAGAAGATAGTGACCCTATTTTGTTCACCATGAACTAGAAGTTCAGACCAGGGTTGTTACACAGGCGAAATTACATTCAATATACTTGTGATATTTTTTTTAGTTGCTCATAACTGATATACTCATTTACAATGTAAAATAAATTGGTACAATACAAGAAGATGTGCCTACATTTTTAGTGGAATAATATTTAAAAGTTGGAATATTGCGAAAAATTAAATAGTGGCAGGTGGTAAGCAGTGCTAGCATAAATATTGCTAAAGATGCAGTACAAATTTCAGTCACTAGAACTGCTGCGGAATGAATTTATTGACACGCTACACACTGAGAAGGCCCCTCCCCTATTGGATGATTATTTGCATTTTATTTCATCTCCATGAGCTGGTAACAAACGTATCTGTAGCTGGTGAGTTCAGTAAACAGACATCTTCAATTAAATTAGCTATTTTGTTTTTACAGCATCAATACGGTCTGCTAATGATATGATTTCAATGACACTGTAGTCATTAGTACACGTAGTAGCTGCGCATACTACAACAAATTTGGAACGTTAACTGCACATAATATTAAAATCTTGGTAATGTAGGCACTGCTCCTTGTATTGAACCAATAAATCTCTATTTTATGCATTAAATTCACAAACTTGGAGTGCATATGGTTATGAAGAACAATTTTCATGAAGAACACATTTCACATGGCTTCTGAAACCACATTGTCTGTGAAACAAAAAGTAATTTTAAATATTCTTATCAATTGATGAAAGGTTATTTTAAAGAGGAAAATGTTGAACACACAAAACTGAATAAAAATTCTATACACAATTAAGAATTTGGCTATGTTTTACCAAAAATTTGGCCATAAACATTTTCAACCATATAGCAACCCTGGTTCATAGATGTTTCATAAATATGGTTGCTAAACAATTAGTTATTTGTTTTGATCAGAAATTGCAAGCAATGAAGCTTTTGTTTTCTATTTGTAATTTCGAGGGTGTAGGGGATTCTTTATCGCTTTATTTCATACCCAAAGATTCAACTCAGAGGGGATTTACGTCTGCATGTAGATACTAGAGGGAATCTAGTATACACACAATCACATAAAAGCCTGCAACTAATTTTTAGATCTCCTTATGGTGATCCTAGATGAACCTAGATGTTATTGATGATTTTAAAAATATAGAAAAATATGGATTTTTAGATCTGGAAATTGAACCTCGGATCACTTGGCTAAAAAACCAGTGCATTAATCACTGCATGGCAGGTCATACCCACAATGTTGCTATTCTTTTTTTTCCTTTTAGGTCTCAGCAAAACATACTCAATTAGAAGTTTGAATGCTTTCAGTTCAACAAAAAGAAACAGAATTATGACATCCTAAAATAATGACTTGCAGATAACACCCAAAAAATCTTCCAACTTTCCAGGTGACCTTGTTCAGCTGGACAGAGAAGAAGGTTGGGACAGCAAAGCCCATGAGATTTAAAGGCATGCTGATAGTGGATGTGCTAGATCTACATGATGCAAACTAAGCAATACTACAATGTACTTCAGCTCTCCAGCGAAATCACAAGAACATTCATCTTGGTTGATGGAGAGCAAACAAAGGAGAACAGAAAGTGAAACTGAATGGAAATAATTCTTTTTGGCACCTTACATACATACATACATACATACATACATACATACATACATACATATACATATATACATACATACTTACATATAGTACATATTCTTTTCATAGTGTAGTCTTCTTTATTAACACTGATTCTTCTTCTTTCACAATTTAACATGCCTACACAGCAATTATTTTAAACAACTGCTAAATCTAAAAGACTAAGGGAACAACAACATGGTAAACAATAAAATGGAAGATTTAGAATCAAAACATTTCTAGCAGAAATAGACAACTCCATAAAAACAGCCCTATTAAAGCCCCAGACCCCAATAACAAACCAGTTGAATTCTTTATGGCAGTAGCAGATATAGGGATAAAATTGTTACATGGGCAGTTTTAATATATGGACTACACATGAAACACCAGAAGACTGGAAAAATGATGTAATAATTCCAACACAGGAGAAAAAAAAGGCAAAGAAAAAAAAGATTGTACAAAATACAGAGGTATTTCACTTCTTAGCCACACTGAAAGATTTTCTGCAATTTTAGAAAGATTATGAGCTTTCATTGAACTACAGCTTAACATCACTCAATTGGAATTCCGTAAGAACACCAACCAAGTAAAAGCACCAACCAAGTAAAAGCCTTTGACAAAGTAGACAGACAATAACTATTGAACATACTATCAACATAAGGGTTCCACAACACCTAATCAACTTGTGCCAGTAGTCACACAAGTAGTCAATGTGAGAATGAGTGTAGGGCTTTTCAGACAAATTTCACATTCACTCTGGCATGAGACAAGTATAAGTTATATCTCCCTTGCGTATCACACATATTAATTGTATATGTAAAATTTCCAACAAGAATGAAGAAGACAACCTAAACAACTTCCTGATTGAACTTCTTTTCACAGAAGATCAAGCAATAATAGAAACAGAAGAACAACTACACTAGCATATAAATAGACTGTACACAACATGTAGGGACTTTTAGCATGAAGATGAACACAGCAAAAACAGAAAGAAACCACTATTTTCATCGATGACAACAACTTCAACAGGTGAACGGATTCACTTATCTTCGAAGCATCATATCATCAAATGGAAAAAACACCAAAGAAATCCAACATAGTTGAAACATAGCATACCAGATCTTAGGACAGATGTCCCCTATTTTCAAAAACAAACATGTGAACATGAACACCAAAATTGCACTGTGTAAAATGATCATCATACCATCTCTATGCTACCAATGTCAAATGTTGACACCAACAACAAAAGAAAACTTCTCACAATTGAAATGATTTGTGTGCATATAATTTTTCGGAGTAACAAGAGATAGAATCAAAAATGAAAACATCAGAAGATTAAACACAATGCCAATCCTGGATTAAATCAGAAGACAACAGGTTAAGTGGTCATCACGTTTCCAGACTACTATCAGACAGTGCTCCTCAAAAGGCATTACTATATGGACATGATGGATACAAAACCAAGGGCAGACCATGCAAATGATGGATTGCAAAAATAAGTCAATGAAAACAAACATACATGAAGCACACAAAAAAGCCATCTCCAGAGAACTATTTAAACCCTATGCCACAAGGCATAAATGGATATACAGTGAAAGGAAAGGAAAAGGAACACAGCAAGTCCAGTTTTCTTAATGAATGTTGCTGTATTTAAAAGCTCCTCTGTGCTTCCATGCATCTTTCTGTGGATATCCATCTCAGTGGGCCAGAGTTCCTCCCGTAACTGGTTATTTTTTTTGCTAGCATGTTGTTGAGGCTTCTACTCACTTTCATGTTCAATCTTTTTAATACTTCTTTATGAGTACAAAATATAGCATTATTTTCTCACTTAATTTTGAATTTGATAAATAACATTGACAACAATTTATTTGTACAATATCCTTTCAGATGATAAACCAGTCAAAGAGAATATTGACATCACTGAGTATCAAGATGATATGGAAATATTCCCATTTGACAAGAAATCTAACACAGCAAATTCTTTATCTTCTAGTATCGATGGTGATTCTTATTATTATGACTACAACAGCGACTATGGAACAAGTACAGATGTTAATGATGATGTTAACAGTAATTCATCTGGGGCAGCTGTAGTAACACCATCTAGTCTTTACTGTTGGGTGGTTTCAGTTAGTTTAATTGTGAGTTTTTTCAGTTGGTTTCAGACTTTCAGTAAGGAATCGCTGTATATTTCTTAGCTGTTGTAACTGTACACATAAAATAAATTGTTGGCAGCACTGAAACTATGTAAGAGCGGAAACATTGAAAGAAAAAACCAGCGGCGCAAGAACTAAAATGAAGTTGGTTTATGTAAAAGGGAGGATACAGAGTTTGTCCAAAATTCCTAGTATCTGTGCTGGTTGTTGGACAGGTTGCCATCATGGCATGGTAGAATGTCACCTATTGAACGTATTAATGACATGAGGGACATGGAGTTGGGAAGAATCATGATTCCCACATGACATAACTGGGCATGATACTTGATTGATTGAATTGTCAACATACCAGTACCTCAAACAAAGCAATGACCACTTACTTTGTACTGCAGTTGATCTGTATCATTTCTATTTCATGTATATTCTATTCCATGAAGACTCTCATGCTTGTCAACATTCTCAGAGGATGTTAGAGCAGATTCAAAGCATTCCACCCATTTAGCACACAACAGAGAAGAGTAACTTATTGTATTTAAGTTTATACATGTGTACTCTGAACACATCATCCTACCTATTGAGAGGAGAGTATTATCCAAGCCTTAACTCTATAGCTGAAACTAGTATCAGGCAATGAAGGTAAACTAGTATCAGGTAATTCAATGAAGGTAAAGGTAATATGAATTATGAACATGCGTCATATCAGTTTCCCATAAGTGCTCAACTGCCCAGTCAGTGGTTGTCCAGAAGTTGCCTGACTAGCATTATCATAGTGGTGATGGCACTATTCTTCAACCTTCTCTGAACATAAGTGGTGGTACCTTACTTTCTGATGGCTGGATGAAAAATGGGAGTAATTTTCTATTTCACACAACTTATAATGAGCGAATTCAAACCCATATCTGTTGATCAGCAGACGAATGCATTAACATATAACTCAATGAATTGGTGTCATAAATGGATAAAACATTGCAACAAAAAAACAATAGTATTAGGACAAAAACACATGTTCAACCACAGACTGAAGTCATGTAAGACTTATTAACATGATGGTGTCTTCAAATAAATACACAGTATACCCTTCTGTCATTTAACCATAATAATTCTCAAAACATTAACTAGACATGTGCAGTAATTGAAACTTTGTAACTCCATCTTCTCTCTGAGAATACATCATCAAAGGTTTCACAGTCCACCTCTAAGAATAGGTCATCAATGGTTTACAACCTTCTCTGACAGTAATTCCTAAAAATGTTTCTGAGTTCAAGAATAAATTAGAAATTGCTAGAGGTTTACTATATAAAATCTTCATTGCTGACATTTTAGATCATAGTTAGTTAGTCAGTTAGTCATCAGATTATCTTCACTGCAAACAGGACATGTTCATAGTTGCTCCGATCTCTTCCTGAGTGCATCCGCCATTACACTTCTGCTGATGATAGATTGACAGTAACAGTCCTCTGCTGGTTGACCATCATTCTTCTGGCCCTCCAAAATTTTCGTTTTTAGCAACACTGCATTTCAAACCCAAATCTTTAATCCTAGACAATGAAAAAGAATCATCATCCACATTAGTCAATTATAAAGTATTAGTTACAATTAGTTTATAAAGAAACCTAGCACTCTTGAACTCAAAAAGCAATAGCTGGGATAAGGTAATATTGTTTAACTAATAACTCACAAATAATAAAACTAACATAAAAGAAAAATAGCAAAGGAACAAGTACTTTTTCCAATTACAGTTAAACTGGGACCTTTGTCAAGAAACAAATCCTATTGTCTATCCCCAGCTGGATGATTATAAGAATATCCACACTTGCCTCTAAGCATAGGAGTGGTGACTAGGAGCTTTAGCTGTCTATCCAAGGCCAGAAGTGTCACCTTAGCTGCATTGAATCCATATTTGTCCATGTTGTCTTGATGTTATATATCCATCTTGTTCTAGGTCTTCCTCTGGGCCTGGATCTTCTTATGTTGCATTTTTTCGTTGATAGTTGGTTATGGTGCATTCTCATAAGGTTCCAAACCATTTTATTTGTTATTTCGCAATGTATTCTGTGCATGGTCTTATACTGATTCTTCTCCTGATTTCATAATGTCTAATTTTGTCTGGTTTGGTCACTCTTGTGGCTTTTTTCAGGCATTTCATCTCACATGTAAGTTTAGAAGATATTTCATGACATTCAGTCAGTGAACAACACCTCCACTGCAACAGACCTGGCAAGCAGCAGTGTGTATACATTGCTAAATAATTAAAGAACTGAGGGTGTCATGAAGACCAGAACAGCAACGCTAAACATATGCGGACTAGAACACAAATCAGCAGAAGCAAATACAAATTTTGCAGAAGACAGATGTGGTGGGCCATTGGTGCAAATAAAACGGCGACACAATGCATTTCCATTCTCTGGACTACATCCTGTTGGAAATCTAGTAGGACCATGGTTCTGCTAGATCCAGCAGGAGTTTGAAAATGAATGCTGAAGAAGAAATACAAATGGAATAAACACAATCAAATAAAGTAGACAGTGAAAATAATTTTGTGGTACACTCTTAAACTAGTCTTCAACAGGCATAACAATCAAATGATGCTGCCTTTAGATTTGTTTATAATTTCAATTGGTTCAATGTTTAAACTATTTTGTATATGGTGTGTGTTTGGGCTATCTATATGCTTTTGTTAACAATCAAATGTGTTATAGAGATGTATATAATGCAAGGAGTAAAATGTCTATATTTTTATTACATTGTTTATTTTGTTTCTAATTAATGTATGTGTGTTTATGAGAATATAGGGTTCTGGTTTGCAATTAATGCCTACCTATGTATTTTATGGTTAATTAATCTAAATATTATATCAATAATTAATTTGTTGTTATCCAAATGCTGAGTAATGATATGCTTGTCGGCATTAGGCCATTCTTAAAAAAATGCAGGTCTTCTGAAGTTGACTTAGTGATCCATATACCGGGTAGTATGTTAGTAACTGTTAAGGGTGTCTGTAGAAGTTATAATTTATTTATATATTCATTTGTTTGGGTTAGGGGTTATAGTTAGTTATGTATTATGTTTTACACAACTAATCCTAACCCTTAATATATTTAAATTCTTTTTCTGCGTTCATTCTCAAACTCCTGCAGATTAGCAGGATGTAGTCTAGAGAACAGATGCCTTGTCATGGTTTACAGCATTGCTGCGATATCTGCACCTTTCAACCTGACACATCTGATTTCAGCATGGCTTTGTATCACTGACCCTATATGGGATGGGACAGCCAACTCCAACCCATAACCTCCTTAGTAACCTCTTACGATGTCCATGGATGATAAACAGTGTTGCTATTCTTTGCTCCATTTTGGCCTCGGCAACACACAGGCTTTATTTAAATGAATAAATGATAAACATAAACTGATAAACATAGCCACGGAAAATAATCAAATATGTAGGCACTAATTGCAAACCAGTTCCAAATATAGTTTGTAGATATTCTTCTATTATCTTTCAATGGAGACTACCAATGAAGTCACAAGTTTCGTGATATAAATGAACGGAAAACTCTTTTCAATTCTTAAATAAATTAGTTAGTTATTCCTCTAGGGCTAAAGATGGCACATAGGGTGGATGTCATAGATTTCCATGTCTCTCATTTCGTTGCAATTTGCTTTAGATCGTCATTGTTTCTGATACCAATGGTGAAACGTTCTCTTGTAATAGTTCTATGTAAAGTTTATTTTGATCTTCCTCGTTTTCTCTTGCCCTTTGATGACCACATCAAAGCTTGATAGGGGAGTCTTTCTGTATCAATTCGTAGTGCATGTCTGATGTAATTCCAGCGACGTTTTCTAATATAAGTGGATACATATTCTTGTTTTGATTCTTGTCTGACAACTGTGTTTGATTTTAAGTCTGACCAATGTATGTTCAGCAGCCTTTAAAGACATTTATTTTCAAAGGTGTTTAGTCTTTGTTTTAAGTTTGATGTTGTTTTCCAACTTTCGCATCCATATGTTAATGTTGGAATTATGCAGGAGTTGAAGATTTCGAGTTTTGTGTTATTTCTTTGTGTTTTTTAATGCCAGATATTTGAATGAATTAAATAAATGAAAGTGAGTTAACACATAAGGAGAACTCTACATAACTCTGGGTTAAACTAGACAAGGAAACTACATGTGATAACCACACCTGGCAACCACTGAGCAAAAAAGCAACCAGGAAACTATCCTTAATGAAGAAACTTGCAAGCACAAGCTAATTGCAATTTGAAGCAAATTTGAATTATTCTCCAAAAGGTCTACATGGGTACAGTCAGACCTGTAGTAGAATATGAAATGACAGCCTGGACATCAGCATAAAAAAAAACAAATACCAGGTACTGATCACCTATCTAAAATACAAATTGCAGGACTTAAGACTAATCTCAGGAGGGATTCTTCTTCGGCGATCATTATCTCAGGAGGGATGAAAACCACTCCAATCCATGCAATGGAAAAACATGTAAATGTTCACCCACTGGATGACAGAAAAGAAAAAAGAGTGCTTGTGCAAACGGAAGACATTAAGCACATGTTAAACCATCTGATGCATGCACACATTTCTAGATCAACCACAAGCAGGCTGAAGAGAACCAGCTTCTGTCACATCTTTATCTATCTCCATCAACAAATTGAAGCACTGACTAATTTTGAAGAGCCAGACAATAATCTCCAAAATGTCTCCATAATAACACATGTTCCTGGAATAATTAATAAGGTACATCAGACTACCTCAACTAAAAGCATTGACACTGGAGATGATAGAAATAAAATACAATCCCAAGGATTGGACACATGTCTACACAGATGGATCGGCAGAAGGAGCAGTAAGGAATGGAGGCAGTGGAATTCTTATAAGACTCAAAGATGGGAACACAATATCAAAAGCTTTCCAACCGGAAAATACTCCTCCAACTTTAGAGCAGAAGCAGTTGCACTCTATCAAGCACTGGAAGCCTTCACTGAACCAGGACTGCCAAGACCAAAGAAGATAGCTATATTCTCTGCAGATTCCTACTGGAACCAACCCAAAGCAACAAAAATGAAAGCCTTCTGCACAACATCAGACATAAACTATGACATATCCAAAAATAATTAGCTATTGCCCTTCAATGAATACCATCACACTAGAATCATGAGAAATTATGCTCCGTCAAAAAAGGAAGCGAAATGAAACAGCACAGACACCCATTGTTCTACAGAGAAGCAAAAACAATAATCCAGAACACATACACATCAAAGTGGAAGAAAGAAATGGAAATGGAAGACAAACATGATGTAATACATCACCTCCAAAGATATCAACAGACCACACGCACTATTTTTCCTTAGAACAGGTCAATACCGACTGTTGGGTCACCTTTACTGATTGAGGATCTCATACACAGATGAATGTCCATGCTGTTCCGGAACTAAGACTCCTGAACACATTTCAGGATTGCCAAACATACAAAGAGCAGAGACAGCAGACCTGGCCAGAGGATACAGATTTGAGATAAAAGCTATGGGGCAGCCGCTCCGACCTGGAAAAGACAGTAGACTTCGCCCCGATGACAGGCCAGACAATATAACATAAACGCAGAACTAATTCTTCTTCTACCTTCATTCTCAAACTCCTGCAGATTAGCAGAATCTGATCCAGAGAATGGAACGTAGTATATAGTGGTGTTCAATATTTAGCTTAGCTGCGATATTTGTATCATTTGGCCTGACACATCCGACTTCAATGTGGCTTCTATGTCACTTTTACCATACGTAGAGATGAGACAACAAACTATACCCTGCAACATCATTAGTTGTCTTTTACAACATGCATGGAAGGTAGCAGTGTCACTATTCTTTGCTCTCCTTGCTTCTGAATTTGTTCTCAAACTCCTGCAGAACTACAATGCAATCTGGAGAATGGAACACATTATTTTTTACAGCTTGGCTGGGATATTTGCACTTTTCAGCCTAACACATCTGACTTCAGCATGGCTTCTGGGTCACTTTGACCCTATATGGGGGATTTAACTGTCAAACCCACCCCCAAAACCTCTTTAGTTATATCTTGCAACAAAAATTGTAGGTAACAGTGTCACTATATTTTGCTTCACTTCAGGCCCAGCAACATGCGGGGTCATCACATTCTGCAGCAACCCTCTTGTAAGACATCTAATGACTTTTTTATAGTGAAATTCTATAGGACACAGTTACGCTGTTTGACCATCATTCTGTAACATGGATGTAGATATGCCTACAACTTTGTTATAGATGTGGGTTAATAAATTAAAACCAGGCAATTTTTCATGATTTTCTGGGAAAACCGTTCATATAAGTGTCTAACCCTCAATTTCACTTTCTTTCACTGCTAACCATCATGTTCTATTAACTTGGGGAACGGACATATGGACAGAGCAGTCAAGTTCAATGTTCTACCTTCTTGATCACATGATAAGAGGTTTGAAATTAAGAATCTGCAACAGTATTGAGGAAACATAACTGTTGGGTAAAGATTGATGTGGTCAGGAAAGAACATCTAACCTAAGTTCAAAATGAGCACTCAATTTGCTGAGGTAAAGATCTTAGTGCATATCTGTATACATGTATGAAATGCAAAGATGACAACGAACGTAGCCTTTCTCCCTTGGAACCTACGTCAAGAATAAATTGAACAACAATCCAAGCAAATACAATTTAGAAGTCACTGGCTTTCCCTACGGTATCATGCTACAATATGGTTGTGAGAGTTTGGACCAGTGAGTGCCGTAGATAGCCTACGATTTCGGTAGAGGGAGCGGTGTCTAAAAAAAAAATAAGTTAAGGAAACGAAATTTCAATGATTTGCTCGCTACACTCTGCGAGGCGCCGCATCCTTCGATCTGCCCGCTACGCACTGAGTGCAGGGGGATCTATCAATGTGTTTCGCGCAGATCGAGTCATCGGTAGGAGAAGTTGTGGCTTTTTAATCTCTGAGTCACGGAAACTATGCAATTGCATATAGACCCCAATATTAAAAGTTCAACTGTGTATACGAGATCTTGCCACGTCTCCCCATAAATAACCAAACTTTTTTTTAAAAACCATTGGGGGGGGGGATACTAATGTTTTGGGCTTGTTTTCTAGGTCTGTCATGTTCCAATTTGTTCACCTACGGGCTTGGTGTGGACACACTACAGACATAGACAAATAATATAATTGGTTCTTTACGGCAGGGCCGGATTTAGATTTGACAGGGCCCTAAGCTATTTAAGATATATGGCCATAAGCTATTATAGATAAGGGGCCCTTTAGCGACTAAGAATATATAGATAGGGAAATAAAAAATGTTGGGAGACCCCAAGAAAGTGGGGGCTCTAAGTTATTGGTACATCTTGCACTGTTTTACAGGGAGACCTAACAAGATCACGTGCCCACATTGACTTTTTAAATATACGTAAGTGCGTACAGCTGGCATAAGCTACGCCCTAAAAAAAGCATGTGCCCTTGATATTGCAAAATTACCGGCTGTCAGTGATGCCACAGCTAATAATATTTCAGAAAATATCCTATGGAGTCCGGTTTTTTTTTTTTTTTTAATTTTGTGGGGGGGGGGGGGTATGTTATGTTATGTTCCTCCAGGGCCATAGGCGGCGCATAGGGCAGAAACCATAGCTTTACATTTCTGTCTTTGTGATGCCAGGTCTTTCAATTGTTGCGTGTTGTTTAGGTTCATTGACATGTCTTCTCTAGTAATGGTTCTTCTAAGAGTTTCTCTAGGTCTCCCTCGTCTTCTTACGCTGGTGACACCCAATATAGTGACTGATTGGGAATTCTTAGGCTGTTCAGTTTGAGAACATGGCCGATGTAAGTCTAACGCCTTTGTCTAATGAGGAAGATATATAGGGGGAAGAGGGAGGGTGGGGGGTAAATCTGTATTAATCTTCGATTTTTAACTATTAGTCAACAAAAAGAGGAACACTTCCTACAATCTCGAGGACGTGCTCTGGAGACCATAAAAAGTTACACATCATCAACAATCAAGGTTTACACTGATGTCTCAGATTTCAAGATCACATATGTATCATGACATGCTGTTTATATCACTTACTCTGATGGGTTTACTTATGAATGCGTTCTGTTACTATCAATTCAACGTTTACGGAACTGTTTGGAGCATAGGTCTTTAACAAACCTCCTCCACTTCTCATCTTGTCATATCTTTAGATCCAAGCTGTTGTGTCTCTGCATCTAATGCTGTCCCAATGTATTCATTGGCGTTTCTATATTCATATTTCCACATGGGTTCCAGAAAAAAATAGATATCTAACAATACTTTGCACTAATCTCCTTTTCAGCGCCGTTTTTCTTACAGCACTGGAGTTTGTTTAGTTCTTTGGATGAGTTCCTCATTGGTTGTCTTATCATGCTATTTCAAACCTGTTATTCTTCGCAAGCAACCACTGGCGAGTGTTTTAACATTTGAATGTAATATTCTTAGTTTATATTGTACGTAATCTCTTTTCTTTTCCATATATTTCCTAATGCAATAGTTTTCTCCGGCTTTATGTATTCTTATTCTGACATTTTTTGCCCGTATGTTAATGTTGCTGTCAATGTATGTGTATGAAACCACAGTCTGTAGGCTGTTTCACACAGTGTAATTTGGTTTCCATTAGCTGCATTTATTCTCAATTTTTTAATCTGTGTATTCCAAACCTATTTTCTGTAACTTATTTAAAATATTCATCTTTTTTCCATCTGAGTGTAGTTATGTTACAACAATGCAAGATCGTCCACAAAATCCATGTCTTCTAGTTATTTCTTCATAATCAATTGAAGTCTTAATCTATTATCTGCTATCGTTGATTTCATAATTTAATCATTAGCTAGAAAACATAACAAAAAAATGGTAACAAGAGACAACACTGTGGCACTCAGATAGCTCTGACTCTTGGGGTGAGAATTTCTCAAATTACAAAAAGAAGGCTGAGGCCACAAAACATGAATTGAATTGTTACATCAACACTTTCATACAAAGAAACAAAAATTGTTACATCAACACTTTCATACCAAGAAACAAAAATCAACAGACAATTGATTTTTACTGGCCATGCTGAAGTCACTCATTTTATGAAGCCCTCAAGAGAAGAACTATTCAGCTGCACTTAGAGGTACTTTCATTTTAAGCAGTTCATTGAACGTAGATTTAATGAAACAAATTGTAACATTCAACGAGAATAACGTAATATAGGGGGAAATGGAACAATTGAGAAAACCCAAATAACAAAGGGAAGCATCAATTCATATATAAACATTTATACGTTACATAACAGAGCGAGAATACAATCTATTCTTGGGAGCAATGTTCTTCTATTTTATTCAAAAATGAATTCAATTTCACTACTGTGTTTTCGTTCATACAGTACAATATATTTTCATTATATTTCACTATCCTATAGAAATATCACAAACTTTTTCACAGTAAATCCCCACTCCAGGAATGTGCCAGGGGGGGGGGTAGGGATAGGGTTTAGGTAGGGTTAGAGGGTTGGGTATGGTAAATGGGAAATTATAGATATTAGAACAAGAGAGAGCAATGTTCTTAAATCACCTTCCCTGAGTGAGAGGTGTCTTTGATTACAGGAAATAAACCACAGAGGAGGATAATGAATACCTGGCAACAACAAAATTATCCTAGGAGAGGGGAACTCTACCTCAAAACCCCGGGCAGATGGTGCTCGTTAACTCTGTTAGGCAAGCTGTCTAGGAGAAGGAAAACAAAATGAAACCTCCACTGCCCTGTGGACAATCCTTGGATGGATAAGGGCTAGGGAAACACACCCTGACTCAAAAGTAAGATGGAAGACGGAGACACTGGACCGAAAGGTACAAAATAGTCCAGCCAAGGCTGAAAACCACACACTAAACTAACGTTAGATGATGATGTTAGTGAAATAATCCCTTTAGCTGTGAGCAAGTATAAATATCTATTACTATTGACTAGTCTTGACAGTGCATAACTTTTGTAACAAAATAACGGTTCTTCTCATCTGTGCAAGTGAAGTGATACCTGGCCTCATTAGTAGGGCCTATGTCTCAAAGTCATGGTTGGGTAAGGGGATTTATGTGGTTACCATATTTCCTTATTTGTAAAAGGAGGATAAAATTGCATTTTTGACAGATAAAAGAGGACAAATAAATTGACGTATTTTTAGGTGTAAAAAATAATACATTTGTATTATACACATTCTAACAGGAAACCATAAATCTTACAATGTTTATATGAAATTGTAAATTTAATTGTAATGTTGCACACAATAAAGCACGTTGTAATTATCAATCGCTGTTGTCAATATCTAATTGGGTACTTTCCTGTTACGTCGTCTTTTGATGTTTTGTTTGTGTCTTGATAAAAACCTGTTCGCTGAAACGTTGAACATGATTTGTGTATTGTAATTTGTATGATTTCTTGTGAGCGTATCATTACCTACTAGTTATAGTCTGTCGTGTCTCATTGAAGCGATATATAAACCTGTGTTTTACGTAAGTCTAATTGTTACCTGGGCACACATTTTTGTGTTTTTATAAAACAAATAGGCCTAATACTTTTTTTTCGAAAAATCTCTATGACAACACCGCATGCGGGTCAATATGACGATATTTTTCATTTACAAAACAGTGATTTTAGGAATCGACCGAGTTTCCGAGACTTATGGAAGACACTACCTTGCACACTGAAAGTAATTGCTCTAAAATTGTATTGAAATATTATTCAAGAAGCGTTTATTCTTAATTAAGTATGTTACGGAGATTACAATTAATGTTGGAACAACATCGGCGGTCAAATATATTGACAAAAAAGAGTATGAAATGGTTCGGCCACCTAATGAAAATGAAATGGCCAGCGGGAAAATGGAAACAGAAAAATACAGAGAAAGACCAAGAAGAAGGGTGGATTGAAGGAGTTACCAGGTTTCTGACACGGCACAGTATTGGCACATCAAGCGATCAAACGTACAAAAACCCTAAAACTAATCGTCATTCAATCCTGGGACACCTCACAGAACATGCAATGAAAAGGCAACAGAAGTACATGTATGTTTAATGTTTAGCATAAATATAAGCTGAAGATATCTGGGTCTTTTAAACAGAAAATCTGAATATATTCCTAAAACTTCAGTGGGAACCTTGCGTACGGTAGTGGTTGACTGAGTGCTGACAAATATTCATTGAATTCATTCAGTTTATCATCTGCCTGCTTAATAATTCTTGCCAGTATGATTTATTATTTTCTATTAGTCGTATTGTAGTTATATCATCTGCTAATATCAAAGAAAATATAGGTATGCCAAAATATATATAGTTAATATCTATTCTATGTTCCTTCAGTGCCGAACACGGTGCATAGGGCGGGAACCTATCTCTCCAGTTCAAGTCGAGCGATGTGATTACTGTGTCGTGTACACTTGTGTGTATGAATGTTGTTGAGACCCATAATCATAGGACATACCCCCATTGAGCGAACGCAAAACAACAATACCCTCTTTGATGGTTGTTCTGCGAAGAGTTTCTCTTGGTTTTCCTCTTTTTTTCTTTTGTCATGTGGTTCCCATTTTAATGCTTGGTGGCAATCTGTTGTAATTCATATTCATTCTTCGGCCATTCTACTAGTACGTCATCAGGCCCGATATAAATCCCATCGTTTGCAGTGCTTGGGCATTCACAACTTAGTGCGCAGGTAAAACGATCAGGGAGGAGGCCAAGGCATTTGAGTGGATAGGCACACAGAAGGTAACACGTCTGCATCAGTCTGAGTGAGTATGATTAGGAAGGTACAAGTGGATCTCGTTCACGAACAGTGGATTGAGGAAGATGAGGTTGAAAGTAGTTATATTTATTTTCCTGCAGGACTTGGGTGTTTGAGGCAATGAAAGGACAGATCAACTTGCATCATGCACCTTTGTGACATAGAAAATGGATAGAGCTTGTTTGTTTGTTAAATGGGGGATTAAGCCTCTTAGCTGAGGCACGACTCTTTCAACCTAAGACAGAAGTCTATTTTGGTTATATCAGGCCGTATTAGCTTTTATCTAAATGTGACCTAATGGTCTGGGTGTTTGGAAAGCCGTGCGTGCTATTGCTATGTATTATCTATATTGCTAGGTGGAGTTGATGTTTATTTGTGGCCAAGATGCCTTTTATCTAAGTGTGACCTATGGTCTGTGTGAATTGAGAACCGTGCGCGCTATTAGTGCAAAAGAATGTTATGTTGCTAGTTGTATTAAACTGTTTATTTCCAGTGGTATTGCTTTTTTATTTAAGAGTGATGCCTGGGGGAGTTTGAAAAACCGTGCGTGGGATTATGCCAAAAACTGTCCATATTGCCAGTCGTATCCTGTGGTGAGCGTTCCTCGGTTGTTATTTGTTGAAAGCTGTGGAGAGAGACCTGTAGAAAGACTGATGACAAACAATGACTTATTTTGTTTTTGACTTGCTTAGATTTTTAAATTAGGGCTTTA
This sequence comes from Meghimatium bilineatum, assembly GCA_034231615.1. NCBI lineage: Eukaryota > Metazoa > Mollusca > Gastropoda > Stylommatophora > Philomycidae > Meghimatium > Meghimatium bilineatum. The sequence goes on along the minus strand of CM067316.1, from coordinate 14,153,134 downwards.
GTCCTGGTTATAAATTGTTTAATTAGTTTTAGCCTATCTGGTGGTACATCATGGCCCAGAACCTTTTATAATTTATATGGTATTTTATTGTTTAGGTAGTAATCTTTTAGGTCTTGCCTATGATGGTTGTATTTATGACAATGGAGTAGGAAATGATCTATTGTATTTTCCTCTTCACAGTCTTCACATATTGGTTCGAGTATATAATGTAATGATTTTCCCAGTATAAGTCATAGTTTCCTATTGGCAGGGATTTTCAGCTCTTCCTTTATTTGAGTGGTCCTAGTGGGTCCTTTTAGCATTGCATGTGCATGTCTTCCTTTTGCACTGTTGTCCCATTTTTCTGTCCATTCTTTAAGTATTGTGTCCTTTATTATGCTTCTGGTTTCCGATCTGCCAAGTCCTACCTGGATTTCTGTTCCTTGTGTTCGTCCTTTCTTGGCTTCCTTGTCTGCTGCTTCATTTCCTGGTATTCCAAGATGGGCTGGAATCCACATTACAACAACCCTCGTACCAACGTGAACTAGGTTTGTTGTTATGCGTAGTATATCTTCTACTATATCTGGCCTTTGCTGTCATGTTTATTTTGAATAGCCTGGACTGATGATAATGAGTCATTCAGGATTGTTAAATTTTTAGGTGGGTTATCATTTATTATTTCTAGTGCTTTTAGAATTGCAACTAGTTCAGCCGTGAATATTGATGTATGTTCTGATAATTTAAAGCTCTTATTGATGTTCCTGTCAGGTATTACTATTCCTGCACCAGTTGGGCCTTCCTCTCCTTTCGACTCATCTGTGAATACTTTTAGACTATTTATTGTTCTATCATTTATGTGGTTTATTGCTCTATTTTTAGCTGAATCTCTATTTTGATCTTTTTTCCCTATATAAGATAAGGAAATGTCAGTTTCTGGTGATATTAATTCCCAAGGGGGTATTATTGCTTTATATTGGTTTTGATTACATATTAAATCTCTAAGCTCTGGTATTTGGTCAAGCTCTGCATTTGATCGCCAACCTGCTGGTGTTCGGTAGCTTTCAATTGAGAACTTGTCTGTGTTATCAAAGCTATTGAATGATTTATATGCAGGATGTGTGGTATCATTTCCTATTTTAGACCAGTAGCTAAGTCTCAGTTCTTTCCTTCTTAGGGATAATGGCATTATTCCTAGAGCTACTTGAACTGCTTCAGCAGATGTTCCCCTGGTCGCCCTAGCTATTGTTGAGCCTTATTTTGAATTATATCTATTTTAGAGATATTGGCTGGTGCTGTCGACTCATACACAATGCTGGCATATTCTAGTTTACCTCGTATAAAGGCTTTATAGAATGTCGTCATTGTCTTAGTCGACGCTCCCCAACCGCTACCACTCATGTACCTAAGCATGTTTAGGGCTCCTCTGCTTCTGTATACTATATAGTTTATTTGTTTATGCCATCTGAGGCTTTGATCTAATACCATTTCCAAGAATTTGGTGGTTGGTGAGAATGTAATTGGTTCGTTATTTATAAAAATATCCTTAATTTTATTTGTTTGAGCCCCATTTCTGCTGAATAGCATTCCTACTGTTTTGCTAGCATTAATTTTGAAACCTCATTTTGCCATCCAGCTTGTTACTTCATTTATTTGTCTTTGTATTCCTACTTTTAGATAACTGATGTTATTGCCTGAGCGCCAAATTGCGGCATCGTCTGCAAATTGTGACAGGCTGTTCTTGACATCTGAGAATTCTTCTCCTAGATCATTAACCATTATTGTGAATATTGTTGGAGATATTACAGACCCCTGCGGGATGACATTTTCCTGTTCATAGGAGTCTGATAAGTCATTATTTATAGCTGACGTTTTGATCTCCATTATATCTCGCATGTGAGAGTGAGACCAATGTGGATGATGATTCCTTTTCAATGGCCAGGATTAAAGATCAGGGTTTGAAATACAGTGTTGCTAGAAGTGAACATTTTGGAGGACACAGAAGAATGATGGTCAACCAGCAGAGGACCTGTATTATCAGCAGAAGTGTAATGGCGGATACACTCAGGGAGAAATCGGAGCAACTATGGACGTGCCAATTTGCAGTGATGATGACCTGATGACTAACTGAATAACAAACGAAAAATAAGAATTATAAAATGTTATGTACACTCTACATTAATGTATGCATGAGAAACATGTATAATGAACAAACAGCTAGGAGATAGAATTTATGCCTCTGAGATGTGGATATATAGAAGAATAGGGAGAACTTTGTGGACAGAAGGAAACAGAGGTGCTGACAACATTGCTTATGATAAACATTAAAAGAAATCAAATATCTTGTACATATTAAAAGACATGACACCTTGTTAAGACCTTCCTTGAAGTGGAGTTGAGGGACTGTGAGCTAGAGGTTGGCAGGGATATAAGTGGGAAAGAAACATTTTGAGATGGTCAGGTTATAGTATAGCAGAGTGGACCACCAAGGCAATACATAAATGTTGGAGGTCCATTATAACCAACCTTCAATGCAGAGGCGATACCTGATGATGATTAGTGGTAAAAAGTCAATGCAAAATTTGTGAAATCTAAGTATATTATTCTTCTGCAAATGTTCTCAAACTCAGCATATTAGCAGGAGGTAGTCCGGAGAATGGAAGCCATTGTGTTATCGTGTACATCTCAGCTGCGATATCTGCGCCTGACTCATCCATCTTCAGCATGGCTTCTGGGTAACTTTGATCCTATTTGGAATGGGACGGCCAACTCTTCCCCAAAACCTCCTCATCACCTTTTATAGCATGCATTGAAGGTAAATAGTGTTGCTATCTTTACTCCCCTTTTGGGCCTCGGCAACACATGGGGCTCATGTCCTTTGACCCAATACTGTTGTGTGATTTATGCATGATAGCTAAGCTGTAAACCATGACACAACTTCCATCATCTGGACTACATCCTGTAACCAGCAAGAGTTTGAGAATGAATAAAGAAGAGGTATTTACAAATTTACAAAGTTCTGTTAATCTGTCTAACTTTATGTGTGTGTTGCTGACCGAGAACTCAAATATATAGAAAGTTTTGTATTGGTGAGACAGATGTCTAGCGATCAGAAACTACATAAAACATACTTTATATGTGCCACTATGATCTCCATGTAAATTTACACATCTTTATGAACTTTATTTTTAGTACAGTACAAGTAGACTAGCCACTTAGTCAAGTTGTTTCTCTTGTCTATGTTGTTAATTTCATGTTCATCATTTCATAGTTTAAATATTAATTTATTATAAGGTTTGGGTTAGGGTAAAGATGTGTTTTACATAACTAACCTCAACCCTAAATAAATAAATGTTTCAATTATTAAATGATGAACATGAAATTTACTAACATAGTCAAGGGAAATAATTAAATATGTGGTGGCGTCTGCTTCTACTATACCCATAATACTGGTCAGCATTATTCCTGCCATCTATACTTTCCCATATCTATTTTTCTCTATCAATCTTTATCTTTCCTAGATCTATTTATTTCTATCTATCTATCCTTTACTTATATATCTTATACCTCAAATATACCTTATATATCTTATACCTCAAATATACCTTATATATCTATACTTATCTAACTTTCCCATATCTATCTCATCTCATCTCATGTGACATATACTTTCCGGAATATGGTCTTCCTTATGGATTCTCTAAACACTCTGCGGTTCTGGGAAAGTTGACCTGCCGGAGCTAGAGAATAGTCTTATATATCGCTGCACCATCGTTGTCTTGGGCACACTCTTACCCTGTTGCTGTTAAATCTGGCTTCAGCTATTAATCTTTCAATTCTGTTTTGTCTTTTTATATAACCAAAAAAACACATCTTTCATCTTAGGATGTTGTTATCTAGATCTATACTTATGTAAAATATGTTTATTTTCATTTTGTTTCAGTGGCACCTTACGAGTTAATCTACTTTGACCTCAGAGGTGAGGAGATAATTTTTGGTTCTTTTTCTTCAGCGTTAAATTCTTAAATTCCCACTGGAATTCTCTTGTAACAGGACAATGGTCCTACATGATTTTCAGTTGGATGTAGTCCAGAGAATGGAAATGCGTTGTGTTGCCATTTTATTTGCGCCAATGCCCAACACATCCATCTTATGTGGATTTTTGGTTCAGTCCGAAAATAATGGTTTCCATTTTTTGCCGGAAGCTGAACGAAATTTAGGCAATATTTTCCCTGTAAATTATTTTCCTTGTCTAATCAGTTTACAATTACTGATCAGTGGTTCTGGGTCACAGTATTTATTTTAGGAGTGTTGTATGTGTGCGTCTCAGCAGATGGCACGCATAGAGGGGACAGCCTCAATATATAACTTGAAAATTGTTGAATCCAGCTGCAGTTCTTCCGACTAACAGAATTGTATATCTCAACAAATTTATGATTAAGGTATCCATTTTATATCTAGGATTAACCACAGATGACGGATATGTCGGGCCATTGGTGCAAATAAAACAGTGACACGACACAATTTCATTCTCTGGACTACATTCTGCTGGAAATCTAATAGGATCATGGTCCTGCTACAAGAGATATCCAGGTCCTGCTACAAGAGATATCCAGGTCCTGCTACAAGAGATATCCAGGTCCTGCTACAAGAGATATCCAGGTCCTGCTACAAGAGATATCCAGGTCCTGCTACAAGAGATATCCAGGTCCTGCTACAAGAGATATCCAGTGGGAGTTTGAGTGAGAATGAACACTGAAGAAGAAGAAGGAGATTTCCTTTTCCCATATTTTTTTAATGCTTGTCTCTATGAGAATACTTGTGTGTACATGTCATTGTTACCTTGATAGTGCCATTATTTTTACTGTTTCTACACTGTTAGTCATGTGTATTTTCTTGAAAAAGACCTTAAGGTTGAAACATTTAAACTGTCTTGTATACTGTTATTTATATTTTTGTGTACCCATACCATATAGTCCTATAGTCTGCGTCTTTATTGTAAAATTGATCAACCTTGTGTTTTACATAATTACTATTAAATTTCATGATGTCATATTGCCATTTATTTCAAGCATACCACTTTTTAATTTCTTTCAGTTGCGATACTGATATAATTATTGATTTGTGTTTGAAGTCCTTGTGTTCCCTCAGTTCAATGTGCATTACTGGGTTCTCGGATTTTACTTTGAAGAGAATCATATTCCATATCTTCTTCTTCTTTTCGTTCACTTGAAACATGTCTATATCTGTAATTCTGTCTCCTTAATAAAACTCACTGTCTTTTGTAGTTCATACAGTGTCCCATAGAGTTTTGATTCCAGTGTTGTTTCCTCTGGCCAATATGTCTGCCTCAGCGTTTCATGCTCAGAGCACTCTTGAAGTATATGTTTGGCACTCTGTGCTGCCTGTCCACATGTACACATGGCCGTGTTGCCAATCTTGAACTTTGTATACATGTGACTGCGGAGTCGGTTGTGTCCTGTTCTGAGACGTAGAATTATAACTTGTTCTGGTCTGTTCATAATATGATAGTCATCTTGTGTTGGTGTTTGTGGCTTTCTTATTGACTTGATCATCTGTTTTTTCTGATGGTAGGTGATTGGTATATCTGGTTGGTCTTCGGCAGCACCTTCCTTAGCCAGTTGGTCTGCTTTTTCATTTCCTGGTATTCCACAGTGAGAGGGTATCCACTGCATGGTTACCCTATACTGGTAAGACAATTCGCTAAGTAGTTTTTTCAAGTCTGTTAGTTTTTCAGACTGGAGAGCTTGAAGCACTGACCTTGCATCTGTCAGGAATACCACAGGCTGTAGGTCAGAGTTGGAGTTCAGCAGTTTTTTAGCTGCCACACTAATTGCCTGGATTTCTGCATCATAATTATTGCAGAATTTTCCTGTCGGTGTTCTGATTGTATCTCTAGGCTTGTGTGGATATTCTATATATACACCTGCACCTCCATTCCTCACGGCATTCTGTGCTGACCCATCTGTGTATTCTCTGACCCATATATCTTGTGGATATTCCTCATCCAGGAAACTGAGGGTGACTGTCCTTCGCTGCACACTGTTCTGTTCGTCCACGCTTAGTATTCCTTTCACATGGGTCTGAATGTATATTGGCATTCCATGTCTTTCACTCCACGGGGTTTGTTCTGGTACAGGTCTTAAGGGGCTGTCAACTTCAGGTAGGTCTGTAAGTTGTCTGCGGAGTCGTTTAGCTTGATGGATAAAGCTGCTTCTTTTCAGTCGTCCCATTGCTAGATTTTGGTATATATTTCAGTGTATAAGCCAATAATTTTTAATTTTTAGTACTTACTAGTACTAGTACAGTCATTCTTCTTCTTCTTCTTCTGCGTTCATTCTCAAACTCCAACTGGATCTAGCTGGATCATGGTCCTGCTAGATTTCCAGCAGGATGTAGTCCAGAAAATGGAAATGCGTTGTGTCGCCGTTTTATTTGCGCCAATGGCCCGACACATCCGTCTTCGGCGGGGTACAGTCATTCAAATCCTTTGAAGTTGGAATTATACTGGAAAAACGACATCAGTTAGGTGAAATTCGTTATACCACAATTAGTAGGCTTACCATGAATTTCTTCCTAAGAAGTTATGAAAATTAGCAAGTCTTCAACACCAATGAATATAACAATAGATAACACCAAAGTGAAACAATCCAAAGAATTTAAATATCTAGGCAGCATTTTTTCCGAAGATGGAAGACTAGACAGAGAAATAGAAACAAAGTGCCAGAAAGCTAACACAGTGACTTAACCAACTTTCAGCATTACTTCTTCATCCAAAGATCAAGATGGAAATTAAAAAACAAATAATATCTACAATTTTTATACCAACACTGTGCTACCAATGTCAAACAACAGCTTCGCAGCAAAGAAAAATCGTCACACGTGAAATGAAATGTCTGAGGAAAGCTGCAATGGTTACCAAACTAGATAAAATAAGAAATGAAGAAATTAGGAAAAGAGTTGGTATATTATCATGTATCGAACATATTGAGAGACAGCAAGTAAAATGTTTCGGTCACCTTATGAGAATGAAGCCAAACCAAATACCAATAAGAGAATATAATACAAGAATATCCGGGCGTAAAGCCAAAGGTAGACCAAGAAAACGGTGGATAGAAAACATTAAGATAACCTTGAACAAACCTGGACTAAATGCAACCTCGGTGACACATCTGGCCTTGAAACGACAGCTTAAGATACCACCCCTACACTTAACGGCAAGTGTGAATGCGATCAACAATCATTCACCTGGGGATAGACAATAGATAGACGAAACAAGAACTTCAATGTCACTTTCCACATTAAATCACCTACATCGTGCATATTTCCATATATGACCCTCTACAGTGTACTTACTAATAATATCATTCATTGCAAACAAGTTGTCTCAAAAGTCCACAAGTTTTTAAAATTGCACAACAAATCAGTTCGACGTGATATTCTTGCAATGCAAACACATACGAAGTGTGAACTCTGAACTATGCAAAGGTCACAGTTTTACATTAACCCTGGTCAGACTCAAACCAGAATATGGATTCTAGTGAAACAAGTAAAAAAAAAGCGACTCCCGGCAACTCTAGCGTTCTACCAGTGAGGTGACTCTAGTGGTAAAATGATTTTACGTTTCACATATCCTTTTATTCTTATAATGTAGGGGTTGCACATCATTATTATTATACAGAACAATACGTCTAATTACGTGAGACATCGTATAAGAGGGTGAATGTAACCCGGGCCCTGGCATGTACATTGGTAGCGGAACACCTTGTCCGAGAGAGATGTAGTCGACTTAAGCTTAAATCCCTGAGTACCTGCAGGGTCCAAGGGCACCATCATTGCGTAGAGTCGATACACCTTCGCCTCTTGTTGACATATAGAAGGCTGTCACAGGCTAGGGAAGCCCACCCAATTTAAATTCATGCTGAAAATGTATGTGCTTGGTGCAAAATAAAACGGTAGCTTAACTTACTTCTTGCTCCGAGGTGAAAATCACACAAACGTTCGTGTTGGTTATCAGAAAGCGAATGTAGAAGAATCATAAAAAGTTGTCAGTTTCACAGTTCAGTAGCTATTATTTAAATTGGATATATTTTTCAATTCAGTAGCTATTATTTAAATTGGATATATTTTTCAATTCAGTAGCTATTATTTAAATTGGATATATTTTTCAATTCAGTAGCTATTATTTAAATTGGATATATTTTTCAATTCAGTAGCTATTATTTAAATTGGATATATTTTTCAATTCAGTAGCTATTATTTAAATTGGATATATTTTTCAATTCAGTAGCTATTATATAAATTGGATATATTTTTCAATTCAGTAGCTATTATATAAATTGGATATATTTTTCAATTCAGTAGCTATTATATAAATTGGATATATTTTTCAATTCAGTAGCTATTATTTAAATTGGATATATTTTTCAATTCAGTAGCTATTATATAAATTGGATATATTTTTCTGTTGATAGAATTCTTTCTTTGATTATGTATGGCAGGTCGTGCAGAATCTATAAGGCTTCTATTTGAAGACAATGCAATTAGTTATAAAGAAGTTAATTGCGGAGGAGAACAATGGAGCAAACTTTGGAAACCACAGATGGTAAGCTATTCCTGTTTCTTAGTGTAAATATAAGCGTACTGCATTTTCTCCCCCTGGACAATTCCTAGCATCGTGTTGTGGAGATTCCTGGGTGTATCATCCATGCTTTCTGTATTCCTAAAGACTTAACACGTCTGGTTTTTAGGCAGATGAGGGAAATGGGTACTTGCTAGACTAGAACTATACTGCTGTCTTTGTGTTGCAAGAACCTAAAAGGCTCAAAAAATAATAGTAACATGGGGACCTATCAGGCAAGCTGTAAGAAGCAAATGGAGGTTGAGTATGGGGTTTGCTACTTCATCATGTAAAGAGACAAATTGCCAAGAAATCCCATTATGAAGTCAGTTGTGTTGGGTTGAAAGATACAAATATCAGTCAAGCTGTAAACTGGCAAAACCTTTTTGGTCTCTGGGCTGCATTCTGGTAACTGGCTGAAGTTTGAGAACAAACGTAGAAAATTTGCTTGGGTAGTCTACATTTTAAGTAAAATTTAAAAAAATAGTTTGTTGTATGTGATCCCAAAGATAATTTATGCAAATTCTTGCATCCTTTCTGCAACTAAAGTTTGACATTAATTGCTGTAATTGGCTTCATTTTAGCAATTTGGACAAGTTCCATGTTTGAAAGACAATGATCTGCAAATTGTTCAGTCTAATGCCATTCTACGCTACTTGGGTCGTAAACATGGTAATGTGCAATTTATTATTCAAATTTTCACTTGTAATTTTAATGTGTTACTGTCTAGTACATTTTTCAAGACATTTAACAGATTTATTAGATTGTTAACAAATCCTTACCTAACCTTTAAAAGAAAAAATTGTATGTTCTCTGGAGCATTTTATGTTAAAGAATTCTTTACTGCTACATCTTGAATACCTCTTTGACAGGGCTGTAGATATGAATACAGTAAGGAGGGGGTTTTACCTTTAAATAAAAAAAGGTATATTGTCTGATTTTTTGTTTATGTTGGGGAATTTGGAGACCTTTTTGTGAAAAACCGCTAGGAAAGAAGCTTCACTTTGTGATGAAGTTACTAAAAGTCATGTTCAGATTTGCTAAGGAGGGGGTTTGAACACCCTAATTCCCTCCCTTATCTACGGTACTTCGTCTGTCACCTAAACAAGTGTGTTGCTATAAAGATGTGATGTGTATTCTCTAAGTAGACTAAAGTTTGTTGTTTATAGTTAACAAATAGTGTCAGTTAAAAAGTTGTTTTAACCAGCTCTACCAAATTTTAAAAAACTGTCGGTTTCGATCTTCAGGAATTATGAATGCTGCTCGTGTGTCTTAAGTGTAATATGGGGGGAGGGGACAATAGCAAATAATCATGCTGGAATCGGACCGAAAAACCCAAATAACGCATATAAAAATATAAGATCATTGTATTTCATTTCTTCTTCATCGTTAATTCTCAAACTCCAGCTGGATCTCCCTTGTAGCAGGAAAATGATTCTACTACATTTCCAGCAGGATGTAGTCCAGAGAATGGAAATGCGATGTATCTCTGTTTTATTTGCGCCTAAATTTTGAAATAAAAAATTTTGATAGAATAGTAAGGGATACACACAATCTAAATATATCAGTGGAAAATCAAGTCACTAAACAAATCAACACCTTCAAATACTTAGGCGTAACATTCTCTTCAGATGGAAAGATGGACACCGAAATAGACATTCGTTGTAGCAAAGCGAATCAAATACTGGGTCATTATCCCCTTTATTGTAACACAAAATGCTACCAATGGCAACAAAAAAACATCTTATCCAAAGTATCTTCATTCCAACTCTGTTACCAATGTCAAACATGGTCCTTAACAACAAAACATAAGAGACAACTGGTTACAACAGAGATGAGATGTCTGAGAAAAGCCACAGGAGTGACCAGAAGACACAGAATTAGAAACGATGTCATAAGAGAAAGAGTGGGTGTCATATCAATTCTATAATACACACAAAACCAACAGATACAATGGTTTGGTCATCTGGAAAGAATGCAGTGTGATTCATTAGTTTATAAAGCATATATGAAGAGAGGAGAAGCAGAAAGAAGAGCCATGGGTAGACCTAGAGTACGCTGGATCGACAACATCAAAGAGACATTACACGAACACCAAATAAAATCTGAAGCTGCCAGAAAAGCGAGAACAAGAACATTGTATCTCCTTCGACACCCGTAAAGGGTAAAAGAGGAAGGAAAGAAGAAGAAGATAGAGTGACATGCAAGCTTGTTTCAGAGATGGAAATTTCATTAGAGGGAGATAAAATAATGAACAAGCTTGCTTCAGAGATGGAAGATTTCAAAGCCTTGTTCTCTATGCCAGACAGTGAAGTCCTGTTCTCTATATCATGCAGTGAAGTATTTTTGCTTATGCCTGGCAGTGAAGATTTATTTACAGCTTCTGATTAGTGTTTCTCTGGCCTTCTCTTTGATGGGGAGGTTTTCTAGAGTGTTTTGAAGTTAAGATGGTTTTTTTTACCCACTACGGATATAATATGCAATGAGTTGGACAGTCTTCTACTATAGAGGGGACTATTCAGGGAATAGAATAGGTATCATGTGTTGCCAGGACCTGAGAGGAGGGCAAAGAATAGCAAGACCTGCCACACATGTTGTAGGAAGCGAGTAAAGAGGTTCTCCCATCCCATAGAGGACCTCACAGGTCTCTCAGGACAGTCGTCATGACGAAGTCCACTGTCTTCTCCAGGTCAGAGTGACTGCCTCATAGCTTTTGCTTCAAATCTGTCAGACCCGGCATCTCTGCTTCTTGTAAATTTTTGTGTGTCAGGTCAAAAGGCACAGATATTGCAGTTAAGCTGTATATCGCAACACATTCTGTTTAGCGGACTATATCCTGCTAATCTGTAGGAGTTGGAGAATGAATGCAGAAGAAGAATCTCGTATAGGGTCAGAGTGTCCCAGAAGCCACACTGAAGTAAGATCTGTGAGGGTGAAATCACAGATAGCATAGTTAAGATGTAACCATTCCGTTTTCAGGACTACATCCTGCTCGTATGCAGGAGCTTGAATGAAGCAGCAGCTAAGATGTAACTATAACACAACACATGCCCTTGCCAACGTTCTACTAACCGACATTTGTTAGTCAATGATCGTAGAAGAAACAGATTTGATTGTGATTATTTGTATTTTGTATAAGTAGCTTATTCTTGATGCCATTATTGTTCTTCAGATCTATACGGTAGCAACATTGAAGAGACTGCTGAAATTGACATGATCAATGATAGTATAGAGGATGTGAGGGTCAAGTATGCCTTCATGATCTATCGGAACTATGTAGGTAGAAGCATGGATTTTATGTGTGTGTGTGTGTTTGTTCTCAAACTCCCATGTGTTGCCAGGGTCCGTAAGGAGAGCAAAGTATAGGTAGTTACCTGATTTGCGTGTCATAAGCGACTACATTGGCGTAGCGAGGGGAGGTGCGGGCCGCCCGGGCGGCATCATCGGGAGGACGGCAAATGTATTTTCGTCTAGTCTTTCACAATCACTGACATATTTTTTTTAATGTCACAAGGGCGGAAAATTATGATTCCGCCCTGGGCGCCATTGACCCACGCTAAGCCACTGAGAGACTAAGGAGGTTTTGCTGTGGAGTTGGTTGTCCCATCCCGTATAGCAGTGCCAGAGAACTTTTTTGTGCCAAGGGCCACTTGTAAATTTATAATATAATTTGCGGGCCATATTAAATGATCTCTCCTGCCGAAGACGGATGTGTCTGGCCAAAGACGCAAATTAAACGGTTATACAATGCATTTCCATTCTCTGGACTACATCCTGCTGGAAATTTAGTAGGACCATGGTCCTGCTACAAAGGAGATCCAGCAGGAGTTTGAGAATGAACGATGAAGAAGAAGAAATGATCAACTTAAAAAATTATCTGTAATATTTACTCAAAGATTGAAGTAACTAACCCCCTAAATGTAATGACTGGAATTCCTACTCTGTGGTGCAGTGTTATTATTATTAGGCATTATGTACATTATTGTAATTAAATTAATATAAATTCATGGAGCAACGCCATAGATTTATTGCATGCTTAGTTTATCCTTGGTTGCCTTCGGCAGGCCAAACTAAATGATCCCACACACTTTTATGGCCAGAGGTTGACAAATCCTGCTATATAGTGTCGAAGTAACTCAGAATCCATTCTGTCTGTGTTTTATTGAAAGGACAGATGTCACAGCTAAGCTGTAAACCATGACACAGTGGCTCCATTATATTCTCTACATCTTGTTAATCTGCAGGAGTTTAAGAATTAACGCAGAGGAAACTCTTATTAGATCTCTTATAGCAGGACAATGGTCCTACTAAATATCCAGCAGGTTATATTCCAGAGAACAAAAATACATTATTTCTCTACTTTATTTGCACCAGGGGTCCAACACATCCAATTTCAGTGCTAGAAGCATGGACTGAAATGTTTCTGACATTGACGTATCTTCTACACTTCAGAGCACTTCTTCTGTGTACAATCTCAAACTCCTGCTGGTTACCAGGATGTGGTCTAGAGAATAGAATTCTTTGTGTCATGATTTATAGCTTTACTGTGATATTTACAACTTTCAGCCTGACACATCTGACTTCAGCATGAATTCACTTTGATCCTCTGTGGCATGTGATAGCTAACTCCAAACCTCCTTGGTTGTCTCTTATTAATTACATAGCAGGTCACAGTGTTTCTATTCTTTGCTCCACTTTATTGCCCTGATAACACTTAGGCACTTCAGAGTTCATATAGGAATGTAATAATCATTGATGTTTATATGATATGAAGGGATACATATTGCTGGTGTTTGAATCCCAGGGCTAGATTATTAGCCACGAGCCTCAATCACTTTTTCAATATATCTTGGAAACAGATGAATTGAGCTTGTGAACTCATAAAGAAATGAGAGAGCACCAGGACAAAGATACCATTTTGCGTACTGGTCTGCAGACTAGATTCTTAATTTTGGTATCACAGATTTCTCAGTTTCAAAGATGTCACAATCTTGTTTATATGTCTCATTCATTTTCAAAGATGTCACAAAGACTCTATGTTCACTGTATAATTTTCTCATTTTTATTCTAGTTGACCCCTTAAAATTTCTGGATCATTACGGTCTAATGTGTCCACACTCACGTGACCACAGTCCATCTTTTTAATAGTAGGTTTGATTTCACTGAGCTTCTGTGACGCGGAGATGAAAAACGTGAAGCGTTTGCTAGCACTAATCGATCTTCGTGTAATGCACTGAGAGCTCCTCCTGCCCAAAAAGAGTGTTCCAGGGGAGGGAGAAGGGGGTGGGCCTCAGTGCGTCATGTGAAAATCGATGGGTTCTGCGTTGCGTACACCTTTAGCGAAAATTCATTTCGTTAAATAATATATGGTTTGTTTCACTAAATGTGTGGACACATTCGAGCGTAATGTACCAAATTTATTTTGTTTTTTTCCCCACCCATTTGAGCATATATATGTTCAGTTGCTAAATTTACATCAAATCTGCAATAATTTTTTTGCAACCATTTTGGTATACTTGAAGTACTGAAACATTTAGGGCTCTCATTCCCTCATAATCATGTGACATATTCTTTCCAGAATGTTGTCTTCCTCATGAATTCTCTGAATCGTAGGCATAGCGCTAAGAGACAGAGTGAGAAATGAGGACATTAGACAAAGAACCGGTACTACTCCAATCTTGGAATATATTAAGAGACAACAGATAAAATGGTTTGCAAAATGAATTAAAAAGGTTACTAAAACACTTACCTTGCCTATTAATAAAAATATATTTAAAAAAGTATATATAAAAAAACATACAATAAAACTAAACAGGACAATTCTCCACGTATCGGCTCAAATTGAACCTTTTTCAAGAGACAAACAACAGAAAACAACAAAATAAAAAACAAAATAGATGACTAGATTTCATCATGCCCCGTCTCCATAGCGCAGGGATGGCAACGCATCTAGTAAAAGAGAAAATGCGTGCATTCATTATAAACAAACCGAAAGTGGGAAATTAGAGGTGTAGTTGGGGTGTTTATAATGAGTGCAAGAAAAAGATAAGAAAAATACCCCTTTTGTTACTTTATCAGAAAAATACCCGGTTTGTTACTTTAAAATACCCCTTTTGTTACTGACGTTGCCGGTCACCGGTATAACAACGTAACAAACCGGTTACAGAGACATCAGAGCTACCATGATGTGACTGGCTGTTAAAATGATTAGCCACTGGGGAGTCACGATGATTCGTGATATCTCTCAAATGTTCGGCGAATCTATCTGCTAAACGTCTACCAGTCTCACCAATATACTTCATATCACAACGCTTACATATGATAGAGTATATTAAATTACGGGACAAACATGAAAAAGAATCCTGAATATCAAAGTGTGATTTAGGAAACTGTAACATGGGAGTGAGAATAACAAAAGGGCAAGTCAAACAATTTCGATGACAAGGGACAGTTCCTAGTTGACCTGCAGAAGTGCGCAGACGAGAATGAACTAAGAGATCCCGAAGGTTTCTGTCCCTCCGAAAAGCGACTAGTGGAAGAGAGGGAAATGCAGGACTGGAGATGGGATCTAACTGGAGGATAGAGAAATGTCGTAATAGGATACGTAATGCCGGCATATTATGAGGATGAAAAGTGATAGCCAGTATTGGGCGTTTAGGTTTGGTTTTATATATATGTTTATGTCTATATTTGGTTTCACATTCATTCCATGCGTTTTCAAATGATGATTCTTCTTGTATCCTTCCTTCCCCAAACCCACTCACCCCACCACCACACAACCTCATCATTACTCATCTATCATTATCATATGCCATTCTGGTTGGCGTAGGTGACCATGGTTCTCTGTTCACAGTATTGTTATCAGGATCGTTGTTTCCAAGCCTTACTAGGTTGTCACACGAATATTTTCTCACGTCCCCATCTGTCTCTGTTCCCTTCAGTCTTGCCTGTTGTGACTATGTTCTTAAAACCTGCCTGTCTGATAAAGTGACAAAAGGGGTATTTTTCTTATCTTTTTCTTTTATTATTCTTGCACTTATTATAAACATCCCAACTACATCTATAGTGCCTCTAATTTCCCACTTTCGGTTTGTTTATAATGAATGCACACATTTTCTATTTTACTAGATGCGTTGCCATCCCTGCGCTATGGAGACGGGGCTTGATGAAATCTAGTCATCTATTTTTTTTTTTATTTTGTTGTTTTCTGTTTGTCTCTTGAAAAAGGTTCAATTTGAGCCAATACGTGGAGAATTGTCCTGTTTAGTTTTATTGTATGTTTTTTTATATATACTTTTTTAAATATATTTTTATTAATAGGCAAGGTAAGTGTTTTAGTAACCTTTTTAATTCATTTTGCTTGACTATTTGTTCATTAGGTTACTGCGGCACCATCCACTTTGTCGGACACCCTCTGACCATTTGGTTATTTATAAAATGGTTTGCACACATCAGCAGACTACCATCAGACAGCATACCACAGTAAGCTATGCTACACAGATACAGTGAAGGCAGACCTAGAGGCCGACCACGAAAACGATGGACCACCGAAATGAAAGAGGTGACAAACTCCACAATATACTCAGCACACATGAAGATCATCTCCAGAAAATTCTTCTACCCCTGACCTGAAAGGCAACAAAGGGTTTAGCGAATAGATAGATAGATGGTCATTATACTGTTATTTTTTTATATTTACTTATGTTTTTTATACTCGGCTATATGCAACAATTGTTTTTTTAAAACAATGTACTTTTCAGGAGAATGGAAAGGATCAATATATTTCTGACTTACCCTTGGTGTTACAGCCATTTGAGGTAAGATTATCAAGTCCCTTTATGTGTATCCCATTGTTTATCTTGTTTTGCATTGTATTCCGTAAAGAAATGATAAATTGGACATTCCTAAATGTAAAAAATGTCTATAGTGTGGAACTTCCTAAATGTAAGAAAATCTTTTTATAAGAATACAACTTCCTAAATGTTAGAAAATGTCTGTATTAACTATGCAACTTCCTAAATGTTAGAAAATGTCTGTATTAACTATACAACTTCCTAAATGTTAGAAAATGTCTGTATTAACTATGCAACTTCCTAAATGTTAGAAAATGTCTGTACTAACCATACAACTTCCTAAATGTTAGAAAATGTCTGTATTAACTATGCAATTTCCTAAATGTTAGAAAATGTCTGTATTAACTGCAATTTCCTAAATGTTAGAAAATGTATGTATAAGTATGCAATTTCCTAAATGTTAGAAAATGTCTGTATTAACTGCAATTTCCTAAATGTTAGAAAATGTCTGTATTAACTGCAATTTCCTAAATGTTAGAAAATGTATGTATAAGTATGCAATTTCCTAAATGTTAGAAAATGTCTGTATTAACTGCAATTTCCTAAATGTTAGAAAATGTCTGTATTAACTGCAATTTCCTAAATGTTAGAAAATGTATGTATAAGTATGCAATTTCCTAAATGTTAGAAAATGTCTGTATTAACTATACAACTTCCTAAATGTTAGAAAATGTCTGTATAAGTATGCAATTTCCTAAATGTTAGAAAATGTATGTATAAGTATGCAATTTCCTAAATGTTCTGAGGTAGTGGTAGTTTCTAGCCTATAGAAATTTCTGGAAAAAATGAGTCATGCATGTGCATGTGAGAACGAACACAGTGGAATCTTACTACTATACTAGTTCTGCAGACGCTGATTTCACCGTTGCTGTGAATAAATATTTGCTTCCTTTTTTTTCCAAGAAATTGGTTGAAACTGTCAAAAGCGAGGAAGTGTGACACAAAACCAAATGTTGCTCGGAAATATCACATCCTTGCTGCAAACTGTAAACATGCTGATAATAAAATCTAATACTGATGACTTAAATGACTGATTGTTTGAAAGTAAAAATGGTCCAATCCAGATAAGATGTCTACCTCATATTTCGCCAATATATGGAATATAAACGAACAGAGATATTTTGCACAAGTTCATTTCAAGTGTGTCACGGTGCGTACAGGTTTTGTGTTGTCATTGAAATTACATAATTTCAGGCTGTGAAACCAGAAACACACAATAGCAACTTTCATTGAAGATTACATTATGCCACGATTTAATACCACGGATACGCATCAGAGAAAGAAATGATCCTAGAGTGTAGGAGAGGTGGGGGTGTTAGGGGTAGGTTTAGTTCTAATTCTAATCCAAACACCTCCCCCCAACCTTCTAAATTATTTACCTCAGTGTCAGAAGACAGAAGCTGTGGTTTTCTTATGTGTGTTAGTCCCCTGGCTACATCTAACAGAGAATGGGTAGATTTACATTTATAATTAAAGATGAGAAATGGGAAGAGATGTAATTTGGGAGGGTTGTAAGGATGGGAACATGCTGGGGCTGTCGGGTTAGGATATGAATGAGAACATGTTGAGGTTAGGGATGTTTTTTGGTTGCATTGTTTGGTTATGAAGGCGGCAAGTAGTTTCCAATTTTCTCTAGTATAGTGTAAAATAGATTAATGTTGGCCTCTAGCCTAGATCGCCACATGATCTCGGCCAGGTATCTTTTCATGTGGTGCCATGCTGGTCCGTGGTCCTTTTTGTTCCGCCACTTAATACTTCTCCACATCTATTCAATTGTTCGTGTGTGGGCCCCCCCCCCCCCTCCGTTTCTGAATCAACAAAGTTGTATTGATGATTCACTGTCAGGTGAGTAAAGCCGGCTCTCTCAATCTCAGTCGTTTGGTATCCTCTCCAATAGTCTGAGTATATAGTTGATCCAGACACCACCTTCTCGACAATAGATGTACCCAGCTGTAATGGTTAGCATAGCAACAGAGTAAAATCTAAATGTGATTGATATTTTATTTGAAAAATATTATTTGAACATCTACTATTTCCAACAGAAATTTCTGTCTAAAAATGGTGCTGACAAGTCGGGATGCTGTGTTGGTAATAAGGTTAGTATATTGTGAAATGTCAACAGTAAACTATGGTTGAATGTTGTCTGGTTGGTTAATTTTGTTTCAAGTGGCATTGTTATAATGGGAAGTCTTTGGATTTTCTATACAACCCAGGGCTGAGCCACAATTATAACAGCACAACACTTGGAAGGTAGGTTTAAATCTATGTACTTCTCCAAGATACAGCAGAAAAGATAAGGTTCACTAGGGAACAGAAGTAGTAAGGGTTCACTTTATTCATTCCCCACCACTTTTTGTCGAAATGGTTATGGTGAAATTTTCTATTTTCATTAAACAAGGAAGTTAAGGTTTTTTAAAGCATATAAAGAAATTTAAAACCAGTAAAGGATGGCATGATTGTTGATAATGGTGAACAGGGCTGCTCAAGACCATGATGGACAGGAGACATTTTAGTGTGTTTATATATGTCCAAGACCGTGGTGGAGAAGAGACATTTTAGTGTATTTATACATGTCCAAGATATTTCCACACTCATCCGCATCGCTGAGGATAGAATTCGCTGTATGACTCTGTGTACTGAGGCATCCATTGTGGTACCCCTACGACCCTGGAGGGTTATGGGTATATTGATTGAAATGTCCAAAACCATTATGTTTGTCCAAGACCATGTGTGCACTGATGATAACCTGCACTCATAACTCATGTTCTTGACTAGAGTAGGGTAAGAATTATGAGTTACTACAGTATGGAAAGAATATATCATCTGAATAATAATGTATGGATCATTTCTAATGTTTTAATTATTTTAGTGTCCTTATCTTTCTGTTTGCTGGAAAAGTATGTATTTTTAGTTGTGGATTTTGTTTGATCGAAAGTGTTCTCTAAAGACATCGTGTATGGAAGGATGTAATTTAATATAATAGGAAATGTGCTATGCCTGGTTATAAAATAAATGTTTTATTTGCAGAAATCATTTACTGACTACAACTTGATTGACATCTTGGATATTCACCTGCTTCTGACTGATAAATTACTAGACGACTTCCCAGTTCTGAGTGCGTACTACAAGCAGAACATGTCACGACCTGGCATTGCTAAATACCATGATTCTGATGTCTTCAAGCAGAGAAAAGTCAATGGCAATGGCAAGCAGTAGATAACTTCAGCTTGAAGAACTAGAGGTCTTAGCTAACTGTGTTTATTTAGTTATTATTGTAGTAAATTTTAGAGTTCTTTAGATTCAAAGATTCTATGAGTTCTTCATTTGTTTGTTTCTTGGGTTAAACATAGTCATTGTATTAACTCTTAACACTCCAAGTTTTAATTCTCTGACAGATTATGAAAAGCCCAGCTAATCATTTGCTTTTTTTGGGGGTTTAAAAAGTCATTTTATTAATAGCTTATGCTTATTAAGAAATCTTCCTCGTGTATTTAACTGACTCAGTTGCATTCAAGAATTCTGGCATTTTTTTGCTAAACCCCATTGACACAACATAATTTTCATTCCACAATACGCAGCTATATTTAGAACACATAGTTAGCCTGTCATGACCTTACACATGCATGACTAAACAAAACCCCCCCCCCCCTCCCACTATAGTTTTCTTTAAAACAATGAAATATTCACTAGTTAATATAACAGAATATTTGTAGGAAAAGTTAGTTTTAATATTTGAATATTTTATTCTCATATGTGGTGTCAAAGTGATACAAAAGTTGTGCTGAAGTCAGATGTGTCAGGACAAATGGCATAGATATTACAACCAAGTTGCAAACTAAGAATATGCAATCCATTGTCTGCATCCTGCCAATCATCAGTAGTTTAAGAACTACTACAGAACAAGAATTTCATATGTAAATATCTGAGTAATATAATATACCAGCTAAAACTTAGAAATTATAAAGTAACATCTTCATATCTCCAACATTCAAAACCATCTTATATTTTTAATACACTCCCAGGTACTAATTCAGTATTGAAATTGCCTTCACTTGAATACTAATGATTACAATTATTTCACATCAAAGTCTGATTTGTTATTTTTATCTTCTCCATTAATGCAATTAACCAGCTTGTGGAATTTGAGCAGGAGAGCTTGAATTTGTTGCACTGTTAGTTTCACAGAAGAATTGCGGATTTCTGCCTAGCATATTTGATTTCAGCATGATTGTTATTTGAATTATAACAAAGATCGGTACAGTATAAGTAGTCGCTACCCACATAGTTGAGTTATTTCCCTTGTCTATGTTTGTAAATTTCATGTTCATCATTTAATAATTTATTTATTTTATAGTTTGGGTTAGAGTAAGGATAGTTGTGTTTTACATAACTAACTGGTTATGGTAAGGATAGTTGTGTTTTACATAACTAACTGGTTATGGTAAGGATAGTTGTGTTTTACATAACTAACTGGTTATGGTAAGGATAGTTGTGTTTTACATAGCTAACCCCAACCCTAAATAAATAAATATTCCAATTATTAAATGATCAACATGAAATTTACAAACATAGACAAGGGAAATAATTAAACGTGTGGTGGCCTCTACTTGTACTGTACCCAAACATTTTTCAGGCTAGATGTTTCATTTGAAAAGCATATTGTTCTTATGTTATATTCTTCCAGGAAGAGTTCAATATTACCTGCAAATGAACTTTACTATGAGCTGAAGTCAGATAATTACTGTATTCTATTTTTGCATATTGGTTCTAAGCTTTAAATGTTATTTACTGCCAATGTTGGTTGGGTCTCACCATTGGCACAAATAAAATGGTGACAATAAATTCCCATTCTCTGGACTACATCCTGGCTGGAAGTCTAATAGGATCATTGTCCTGCTACAAGAGAGATTCGGTGGGAGTTATTTTTTAGAATCATAAGATTTTTGTTCTCACATTTAGAAGTAAAGATTTGTTCACATTTAGAAGTAAAGATTTGTTCACATTTAGAAGTAAAGATTTTTTCAATTTAGAAGTAAAGATTTGTTCACATTTAGAAGTAAAGATTTGTTCACATTTAGAAGTAAAGGTTTTTTCCACATTTATAAGCGCACAGATATTTTTCACATTTATAAGCGCACATATATTTTCCATATTTAGATACAAAATTTGTTGTTTCACAATTAGAAGCACAAATGCCTGTGTGTTGCTGAGGCCCAAGAGTAGAGCAAAGAATAGCAATGATTACCTGCCTCGCGTGTTGTAGGATGTGACCAATGGGGCTTTGGGGTGGAGGACTGTCCCATCCTATAGAGGGTTGAGGTATCCAAAAATCCATGCTGAAGTAGGATGTTTCAGGCCGAATGTCACAGGTATCACAGCTAAGCTGTAAACAATAGCACAATGCACTCTGTTCTCTGGACTGCACCCCTGCTTATTTGCAGGAGTTTGAGAACACGCAGAAGAAGAAGCACAAAGATTTGTGTTCAGATTGAAAAAGACAAGTAGTTCCGGATGAATAGATTTCTTGTGTGTTTAGATCATGTATTTCTAGATCATAAAATTTGTCATCAGGACAAAGTTCACAACCTTGACTCAGGTGGCAACCTTGTATACGTCAAGTTGTACTACTAACAGATGCACTTTCTGTCATAACAATACTGAACTACCAAAGATCACTGAACTGAACGAATTGAGGAAAGTTCTAATTCAGCTGCATAATAATTTCCAGAGAGTAGTGATTCAGTGGATACCTTCACACTGCAGCATCGAATGGAATGAAGTCGCAAATAGACTAGCCAAAGAAGGGAATCTGTGTGGTCAACTATGGAGGAAGTCGTCATCAAAGGCAACTACAACAAAAAGTGAAAAGATCACCCCTAAATATAAAGCAGATGATGGGTATTACAAGTATTCTTCTTCAGCGTTCATTCTGAAACACCCGCTGGATCTCTCTTTTAGCAGGATCATTGTCCCACTAGATTTCTAGCATGATGTAGTCCAGAGAATGGAAATGCATTGTGTCGCCGTTTTATTTGCACCAATGACCCGACACCTCCATCTTCGGCGGATACCAACTATTCAGTAGGTACCAGGTTATCGGTCTGTGTCTCAGAATTGGAAATAGCAAAATGAGACAAAACATGTTCATCAAATTCGGTGGAATATCAACAACTAGCCTTTGCCATTGCAACCTGGTGAATATGACAGGTGGAATATATTTTACAGGACTATCCCCAGTATGCAGACTCGATAAGAAAGATATGCCCCACCCCAATCAGTGTCGAAGAGAAGCTGTATGGCCCAGCGGAAACTCTGAAATAGACAGCAGCGTATATCATAGAATCGAGAGTTGTAACCTGACTGAGAGATTGCCACCGAAGAAGAAACATAGGTCATAGTTTCACTGCTAATGGATGTGGCTAATAGAAGCAACACGATGATGATATGTCCATTTGTCACATTTCCCATATTCAATATTTGTGATATGGGACTATTTTCTGACCTAGCTAATATTTATGACATAAAAATACACGGATTAAAACTTTACAAAAATCTTCATTTCCAAAATCATTAACATGAATATCTGTAATTTGGTTGTCAGTTGCATTAATTAGTTAAATATTTTCAGTTACCGGTATATGTTATTATTTTTGTGTGATATTGTTCATTATTAGTAATGGTTGTATTTTTTTTGCTTTATGAAACTACTTTGATTCACTGGTTTTTCTTGTGGACTAGTATTTTATATTTTCAACTTTACTATTTTAATATTTCTATTTAGTTCAACATGTTGTGTGGTTTATCCCTTTATGTTTGCTGAATGTCTAGTCTTGTACAAATTAAACATATCTGAACAAATTACAAACAAGCTAAAAATTATAATTATAAAATGCTGCATCTGTTATATAGTAACATATGGCTCAGAAACATAGATAATGAACAAACAACTAGAAGACAGAAGTGATGCCTTTGAGATATGCTGTTTCCCTATATATATATAGAAGAATAGAGAGAATTTCATGGAAAAAAAAGGAAAAAAAAGAGGTTCTGACAACACTGCGTATGAATAAAGAATTATTAAAGGAAGTAAAGATCAAGCAAATAAAGTATTTTTGACATATTAAAAGACATGACACCTTGTTGAAGACCTTACTTGACAGTGAAGTCGAGGGTAGGCGAGCAAGAGGTAGGCAGATATACAGGTGGGAGAGAAACATGAGATGGACAGGTTACAGTCCAGCAGAGTGCACCACCAAGGCAAGAGACTGGATATTGGAGGTCTTACAGACAACCATCATTATGTAGATGGCACTCGATGATGATATTACATTTTAAGACAAATTTTGATCAGTCAAATTTGAACATGCTGGAAGGCTTTTTGTAGTAAATATTTCATAAACATTTTTTGGTTGTGTCTTACGTTTATGTTTTAAAAATTTTAATATTGTTAATTTTTAAATGCATGACTTTACAAATGAACTGGCTCCCTTCTCCCATGGATTTTGTTGGATTTGATCCTTCATGGGATGGGACAGCCAACTCTACCCGTAGTCAACTCTTATGACATGCATGGCAGGTAACTGTCACTATTCTTGCTCCTCTTTCAGAAAGCAGAAAACTATGGGTGACAGACTGTTACTAGTGTTCATGTTCTCAAACTCATGCTTGCTAGGAGATGTCAAGTCAGGAGAACAATCAGAAGGCATTGTGTCATGATTTATAGCTTTATCTGTGCCTGACACATCTCATTTCAGTATGGATATTGGGTCACTGACTTATGGGACAGGACAACTAACTTCACCCCCAAACCTTCTTAGTTTCTTCTTACACCATGCATGATAGGCAACAGTGATGCTTTTCTTTGTTCCCCTTTATGGCCCTAGCAACACACTGGCATTACTAATAGTATACCTAATTGGTTAGTTGTGCTACAAATGAACACAGAAGTCATCACATGAAATACTAATTTTGATGAGTCCCAGGGTTTTCATACTTTGCAGAAAGTGCTAAATATTTTTTCCCTATGGAAAGTGTATACATATCTTTTACTTAACATTTTCATTGCATTTTATTATTGCAGTATTTTTAATTTTACTTGTTTTTGTTTATTTACTTTGTTAACTCTGAATGACAAATCTCTTTAGATGTTACTTAGGACATGGTTACTTAGGAGATGTTCTTCAGGATGTAGGATTTTTTTGGTCTTGCTAGATCTTCAGCCCTGTCACCAAATTGAAGCTCCCAGCCTTCTAACACAGTTTTTTTGTGTGCCTCAGTCCAATGTGGCCATATCTTGTCTTACAGCTCATTGAAATCTGGAAATTGTGAACTATGTGCTCAGAAGTCCTTCCATATTGACATTGATATAATTATGTTGGTCACTTTGATCCAGCAAAGATGGTCCTGTAGTCTGCAATGACCAGTTCTAAGTCGAAACATGTTGATCTATTGTTGCCTATACAGATGGTATATACCAGTAGGTTTCTCATCAACATTCATATCTGTGATACAGGCTTATAATGTTTGTCAATCAGACCCAGAATATGCATGTGTGATACAGGCTTATAATGGTTGTCAATCAGACCCAGAATATGCATGTTGTTTAAATGATCTCTCTCTTCCTGTGTGATTCATTTATTTTATTTTTAATAGAAATTTCAATTCTTCACGGTACTTATCACAGTGTCTCTGATATGTAAAACAGTATATCCTAGATACAGCTAGTGTGATACATAATTCACAGTATATACTCAGTACATATCACAGTATACTTTGATAAAACGCAAATTTGTCCCGATGATGCTTTTCACAATTCCAAAGTGACCTATCTATTTCAACAATAACTACTGCTATCCACTATTGTCTTTTCTCTGCTGTTGCTGTAAGGGTTGCAGGATTCAATAGCGATCGGTTTTTCAGGCTATGGCACATTCGGTCGTTTGATATACAATAATATTGTGACATCTCAGGACATTGGTAAATCATTCTTCTTCTTCTTCATTGTTCATTCTCAAACTCCTGCTGGATCTCTCTTTTAGCAGGATCATTGTCCTACTAGATTTCCAGCAGGATGTAATCCAGAGAATGAAAATATGTTGTGTTGCTGTTTTATTTGCTTCGACACATCCGTCTTTGGCGGGGATAAATCATTCAAACCTCTTTCTTGTTCTGCCTCTTGCTGTTTCCATTTTCATGTTGTATGCTCTTGCTGCTCAAAAATAGGGGTTCATTCTCAATTAATTGGCAAAACCACTTCAGTCTCAATTTTTTAATATATTTGATCACTGACATTCCAACAGTTCTTGTAATTTCCTCATTTCTCACACTGTTGTTCTCTCAATCTCTTATTCTTTTTTGCTGCTTCTCATAGATACCTTATTTCACACATAATAAACTTTCTCTTTTGTTCTTTAGTTAAGTGTTCATGTCTGACATTGATAACACACTGTTGGTATAAAGATCAAATTTACGATTTCCTTTTTGGTTTCCAATCGAGATCTATTTATTTTTAAGATTGGTATGTAATTGTTAGTTTATTCATCATATTTATTATTCAAGAAGAGCCTTACGTTAGATATTGCACAACATGACAAGACTTGATACTTATAAATCATAATTCTCACAAATTGATAGTAAAATAAATTTGTATTCAATTATATGCTAGTGACAACACTAAGGATAATGTACTAATTGTTACTGGTGCATTTACTAATAAACTAATTTAGTAGAAATACTGTCATTGAAAAATAACTGACAACGGAACAAGGATTTATTCTACGTTTCTGTCCAGTTGGGACATTTAAAATAAGCCCTTGTTCCTTTGTGTGTTATTTTTCATTTACAATATTTTTTTAAATTTAGTATTTCTACGATTTATTAGTAACAGTAACAACTTGTAAATTATGATTAGTGTTGTAACTTTTTATTTTTGTTACTGCAGTACTCTCCACTTTGTTAGATACCTTCTGACACTTTATTATTTTTTCAATTGTATGTCTAATATAGCATATTGAGGACAATTTTAGTTTTTTTTGTTCTGCATTTAAATGGATATACTCACTTTTTATCTGCTTGGGTAAATAAAATTGTTTAGATTTACTTTGATTTGTTAGTCTTTCTCATGTCCTAAATGTGTATGATTCAGAGCTAGTACTGTGTTTTTTAGAGACCATTTGTGTTGTTAATTTTATTTCCTGCTTGAAAAAAATTGTCATGTGTTGGAAGTAGAAATATTACACCTCCCTGGCAATTAGAGTAACCATAATCTCCAGTGTGATGGAAGAGTGAGGCAATTTTGAGATATTGCCAGCTACTAAATGAATACATTGATATTTTCTTCTTCTTTCGTTCACTTGAAACGTGTCTATATCTGTAATTCTTTCTGCTAAATAGAATTCACTGTCTTTTTGTAGTTCATACAGTGTCCCATAGAGTTTTGATTTGAGTGTTTAGATACCTTAAACTGGTAAGACAGTTCATTAAATAGTTTTTGTAAGTCTGTTAGTTTTCCAGACTGGAGAGCTTGAAGCACTGACCTTGCATCTGTCAGGAATACCACAGGCTGTGAGCCAGGTTCAAGTTCAGCAGTTTTCCACTTACAACCCAAATTGCCTGGATTTCTGCATCATAATTATTGCAGAATTTCCCTGTTGGTGTTCTGATCGTATCTCTAGGCCTGTGTGGATATTCTATATATACACCTGCACCTCCATTCCTCACTGCATTCTGTGATGACCCATCTGTGTATACTCTGATCCATATATCTTGTGGGTATTCCTCGTCCAGTAAACTGAGGGTGACTGTCCTTCGCTGCATACTGGTCTGTTCGTCCTCGTTTAGTATTCCTTTCATGTGAGTCTGAATGTATATTGATATTCCATGCCTTTCATTCCAAGGGGTTTGTTCTGGTACAGACCTTAAGGGGCTGTCAACGTCAGGTCTGTAAGTTGTCTATGAAGTCGTTTAGCTTGTGGATAAAGCTGCTTCTTTTCAGTCACCCCATTGCTAGATTTTGAAATCTTTCCTTCATTGGATGACTTGGCATACACTGAAACTTTACTGCTTGTATTAGTACCTTTGTGTCTCTGCGTTATCCAAATATTTGCATTCTCCCCATTTTCTACATCTCTACTATGGGTGTTGATTTCATTGCTCCCAACATTATCCTAAGCACCTCGTTTTGCACTTTATCTAGATCTTGTAATGTGGTGTTTGATGCAGAACACCACAGCTGAACCATATTCCAGACATGATCTTATACCTTGCTGATAAACTTTACGGAGTATATTCCCACTGGTTCCCCATGTGGTTTCATTAAGTTTTCTCAGGATAGCCAAGTTCCTCCTAGCTTTTGTTGTTGCTTTGTTTATGTGTTGCTTCCATGTCAACTTATCATCAAAAGTATGTGGGTTGTTTATCTTTCAAAAGTTATCTATCTATCTTGATATGAACGGCTTTTTGTTTTGTTGAAAGGGTAAAGAGTGTACTGCTGCACTTATCTGTGTTAATGCTGATGCACCATCTATTTGCCCATAGGGTTAAGGCATCAATAACTCTTTGTATTTGTTCAATGGCCACTGTCGCATGTTCTTCCATGCACCAGGTCGTCAGCATACATTGCCACTTTGATCCCATATGGTTGTTCGGCAGCTAGGTCATTGATGTAAACAAGAAAAGTGTGGGCAACAGGGCTCCTTCCTGGGGGACTCCACGACGCAGTAGAACGTTCTTACTTTTGCGATCATCCAATTGTACCCTGGTTCTATTATTCAGGTATGCTTTTACCCATTTGTACATTCTTGAGTTAACCCTGCAATTTCACAATTTCTTTAAGAGTCCTTCTTTCCAAACCTTGTAAAATACTTTCCTGAGGTCTATTCATGATGCTATTAAACTAGTTTTTTTATTTTTGAAGGCGCCCTTAATCTCTTAGGTGAGGTAGGTTGCCTGATCTTCAGTAGAATAGCACTGTCTGAAGCCAGCTTGCTGCGATACCAGGTTTTCACTTTCAAGGTATTACTACATCCTAAGATTGATAATGCATTCCATTGTTTTGCATAGACAGCTTGTGAGGCTGATGTGCATGTAGTTGGATACTGTGTTGCCATCCTTTCCTGATTTGAGGAGTGGTATAATTATTGCTTCCCTCCATGCCTGTGCAACATTACTGTGGCCCAGCTTATGTTGAAGATCTGCAGTAGCTTTGCTCTTGCTACAATTCCCAGGTTTTTAATCATTTCATCAGCTCCTTTTTCGTTTTCATTTTTTAGGACTCTTTCATTTTCAATTTGGATATTGCATGCTCCAGTTCTTTCAATGTGATTCAGAAGAATGCTATGGACCTGGAGGCCACATAGGTGTGGTACTACAGAAGAATATTGAGAATCCTATGGACAACTAGAGATACTAATGAGGTAAAATTTACTGGTAGTTAGTTGACACTAAAGGAAAGTCCACATTTATTGGTCATGTCATAAGAGGTTTAGAATACACTAACAATAGAAAAAAAAATGATGCAAGAAAAGAAACAGAGGGCATCAAAAGGAGAAAATACTGAATAGTTTGACATCACGGTATGGTAGAGAGTCAACAGTGGAACCGATACACAGTACAGCGGACAGAGAGTTGTGGACATCAATGACTGCCTATGATACCCAGCACAGCACATGATGATACTTAAGGTGAAACTGTACCAAGAAGATCGAGAACTGAAACATCTATTTATCTATTGCCTTTTCTCAAATTCTGCTGTGAGGTGTCACAGGATTGAATGACAATTGGTTTTCAGACTATGGCAGGTTTGGTCACTTGATATGCAGTAATATTGTGACATCTCAGAATGTCTGTATTACCTCTTTCATTCACTGAAACATGAGGCACTATTATTGCCGATGATATGATTCTAGGTTACACACAAATCATGCTCAATGTCTGTATTGATCAGACATATTAAAAAGTTCAGATACAAGTGGGAGATTTATTTTTGTTTCCAGGATACTTCATATGAAGGTGTTTGATGGATGTGTCTGGCTGAAAGGCATAGATATAACAGCCAAGCTGTAAACCACAACACAACATTCTAAAAACTATATCCTGTTAATCTGCAGTATTCTGAGGGTAAATGCAGAAATATCATTATATTAAAAATGACAATTGTTTTACACAACAAACAAGAACTCGATAATAAAAAGGGAATGTCTGAAATCAAATCTCGTTTACTGAAGGCCACTAAACATAAGTTATGACAATATATGCTTACTGAAGGCCACTAAACATAAGTTATGACAATATATGCTTACTAAAGGCTACTAAACATAAGTTATGACCATGTATGTTTACTGAAGGCCACTAAACATAAGTTATGACCGTGTATGTTTACTGAAGGCTACTAAACATAAGTTATGACCGTGTATGTTTACTGAAGGCTACTAAACATAAGTTATGACAGTGTATGTTTACTGAAGGTCACTAAACATAAGTTATGACCATGTATGTTTACTGAAGGCTACTAAACATAAGTTATGACAGTGTATGTTTACTGAAGGCCACTAAACATAAGTTATGACAGTGTATGTTTACTGAAGGTCACTAAACATAAGTTATGACAGTGTATGTTTACTGAAGGCTACTAAACATAAGTTATGACAGTGTATGTTTACTGAAGGCTTGGAGTATATATATATATATCTGTGTTAATTCTACCTCTGTAATGTTTTTTTTTCTGTTATACTCTATTAGATTTAGAAGTTTCTACACAAATTTAAAATGTATTGACATGCTTGCACAGCTGGTGGTGCATATATGTGGAGCCATATCAGCTTGCCATTACAGATGTAGTATATACGTATATAAATATAATTATTTTCATTTGTCCTCATGCTTTCTACTTGAGTTTACTTGTATAAGATATTATTTGAAGCAACATTGTTCTGTCTCTATGTTATTTATATTTACAAGAAGACCTTTAGGTCCTTGTAGTACGAATATGAGTGTTCTATGTTTGTGTTTCTGAGGATACTTCAATACTTGTACGGGATATTCATTGATGTTGTAATGACCATTGTCTCGATTGGTCCGTTCTCAGTGACTTGAGTACACAGGTTGAATGTCTTGACGAGGTCACATCTATTTTAGGGATGTGGCTGGTCTAGTAGGGAAAATCTGTTTGCTTGAGTTGCAAGACAATTCGGTGCTGCTAGAACAGACCTGGTTCAATTCTCGTCAGCTGTAACAATTATTTTCTCTCATCCTCATGCTTCCTACTTGAATTTACTAGTACATAAGTGGTGGTTATTTCAGCTTGCTCACATAGTGGGTGTATATAAGTGGTAATTGTATTGGCTCGTTGGCATAACAGAGTACCTCATTATTCAATTGTTACTGCTCCAGGATATTGCAAGTATGCACCATCAGCAGAATATGAAAATTGCATTAATTCTGTACATATGCATAGTGTACATGGTCTACAATACAACATGGTACTCAGCACCAACATTCTCTTCATGTTGTATGTCCATGCAGGTCATTAGAAAATGAAGTGCATGTATTTTAACTCTGCATACAAATACTAGCTCTATAGAACTAAAACAGATTTTCAAATACTAGCTCTATAGAACTAAAACAGGTTCTCAAATACTAGCTCTATAGAACTAAAACAGGTTCTCAATTACTAGTTCTATAGAACTAAAACAGGTTCTCAATTACTAGTTCTATAGAACAGATTCTCAAATACTAGCTCTATAGAACTAAAACAGGTTCTCAAATACTAGCTCTATAGAACTAAAACAGGTTCTCAATTACTAGTTCTATAGAACTAAAACAGGTTCTCAATTACTAGTTCTATAGAACAGATTCTCAAATACTAGCTCTATAGAACTAAAACAGGTTCTCAATTACTAGCTCTATAGAACTAAAACAGGTTCTCAATTACTAGCTCTATAGAACTAAAACAGGTTCTCAATTACTAGTTCTATAGAACTAAAACAGGTTCTCAATTACTAGTTCTATAGAACTAAAACAGGTTCTCAAATACTAGCTCTATAGAACTAAAACAGGTTCTCAATTACTAGTTCTATAGAACTAAAACAGGTTCTCAATTACTAGTTCTATAGAACTAAAACAGGTTCTCAATTACTAGTTCTATAGAACTAAAACAGGTTCTCAATTACTAGTTCTATAGAACTAAAACAGGTTCTCAATTACTAGTTCTATAGAACTAAAACAGGTTCTCAATTACTAGTTCTATAGAACTAAAACAGGTTCTCAATTACTAGTTCTATAGAACTAAAACAGATTCTCAAATACATTCACAAAAGTTATGTCCACAATGTGGCTTCCCTAATTGCCACTTGATCTGCACACATAGAACAAATGTTCGAGATAACATAGCTCATCACACATGCAGTGACTTCAATGTTGATGGTCAGTTTACTTTTCAACACTTTCATGATTGCCTAGCTAGGGTCATTGAGAACCACATAAATATATAACAGAAATGTTATCAAGAACCACTTTTGGCAGTGGTAAAACGGCGTAAACTTGTTTGGTTTGGACATGTAACGGGACATGACTCGCTTTTTAAATTTATTTTGCAAGGAACAATTGAGGGTGGAAGGAGGAGAGGAGAAGAGAGAAAATCTTGGATCGATAAAATCAAGGAGTTGTCTGGGCATGATTTTTCTACACTCCATCAATCGGTTGAGTATAGAGTTGTTTGGAGATCTTTTTGTACTGATGTATCCAATACTTCCCAGCAATATAATGCTATTTAATGGCATTGGGTCAATGGGCATGAGCCCATGGACCGCTGGATCAGCAACCAACCATGTATCCAGTGTGGCAACCCTAACCACTACAACCCAGACGGGTTATAGGTCCTATTATTATCATATAACAGAAATATGAATTCTATGAAAGTATATCAAATTAATATATTGCCTGTATGTTGCAAGGACCTGAAAGGAAAGCACAGA
The DNA here is from genome assembly GCA_034231615.1 of Meghimatium bilineatum. Classification (NCBI taxonomy): domain Eukaryota; kingdom Metazoa; phylum Mollusca; class Gastropoda; order Stylommatophora; family Philomycidae; genus Meghimatium; species Meghimatium bilineatum. The sequence continues at coordinate 14,120,693 of CM067316.1, read as the reverse complement.
GTAGTAACACTGTTATCTGTCATGCATGTCATGGAGCGACTAAGGAGGTTAGGGGTAGAGTTGACTGTCCCATCCCATAGTAGGTCAAAGTGACCCAGAAGCCATGATGATGTCCTATGTGTCAGGTCAAAGGGTATATATTACAGCATTGTTGTAAACCATGACACAATACATTTCATTTTCCGGTCTACACCCTACTAATGTGCAGGAGTTTGAGAACGAACAGGAGAAAATGAACATTCACAAAATACAACAAACTTCATACATGTTCGTATAACAATAAAGAAATAAGTTATATAAATAGTAGAAGATCTTTCTCTCCAAAGTGCAGACAATTGATCTAGATTATCTGAAGACATAGAACTTTCAATTCCTTCCTCTTTATCTCTCTTTAACAAACACAACAACTGCATACAATTTGATCAAGTATTCCTAAAAAGGTTACCCCCATCAAAATGATTTGGGTTGATGTGGGGGAACTCCAGCTCTTCCACTTGTGGTATTGAAGGATGCAATGATGGTTTTCTCCCCAAAGAAATGGATGATTGGGAATCTTGTCTGTTCCTCCGAAAAGAAAATCTACGTTTCATGCTGGGAGTCTGGATAGAAGGAGTACTCTCTTGACTTTCACTGTTGAAATGAACCAAAATTAGACATTCTCTGCAGATATTACTATATAAAATTAGACATTCTCTGCAGATATGACAATACAAATTACTGCAAATATACAAGTGTAAGAATTATTTAAATTATTTAAAGATTATTCAGTTATATCAATTTGGGGGACATATTTTAGTACTTGGATTACTGACAAAGTTGATCCATTTATGAAAATATTCAAATGCAAGGATTTGAACCCAGCCTGTTCAAATATCCCCTACCCTTAGCCAATCAAACAAGACCTTTAGTACTAGGAATGTTGCAAAAGGTTTGTTTGTGGTGCATGTCTCCTGTCAAAGTCTCTTTGTTTAAGTTTGCTGACAAAGATTATCCATTAGGGGAAATATTCTAACGCAAGGATTAGGTACTGACAAAGATTATCCATTAATGGATACTTCGATCCAATCCCAGTTGTTTTTTATTTTATTGCCCAACAGAGAAATATTGTATTTATATTCCATTTTTGAGTGAAAATGTTTCAAGACCAATAATTATTGTTCAATAACAAGAACAACTGTTATGAAAGATACTGCTAGAGTTAATAACTATGGATGTCATATGCTAAAATCCACATTAAACATTATATAATACAATATAAAATCACATATGAGGGCTGTCAATAAAGTATCTGACTTTCTGATACAAAAACTAAAGTTGCTTAGGCCTAGTTTTAGATCAGGAACTATACTCCCTTTCAAAGCACACCTTGAAACAGCACATACGTTTCTCAGCGTTCCTTTATTGTTTGAAGCGTTGCCAGAAGACCTAATTCGGAATGGAGCACAGTTGAACAGACCTGATTTGCATGTCCTCTAGTGACTCAAATTGGGTCCCTCATAATTTTCTTCAGCTCAGGGAGAAGTTAAACAGTCATGCAAAAATATGTTGGAAGAATATGGAGCCTGAGAAAGCATAAGAGTTGCTTAAGAATGTCGGTTTCTGGAAGAATTCCATTCTGAGCTGATTTTGATTAATTTTTAGCAGCTTTGGCACAAATTTTGCATATATGCACCACATGGCATGGCCAAATCCTCAGTCAAAATGGAATGCACCGAATATATACTTTTCCTCTGGAACCTCATCAATAAGTTCTCAGACAGTTCTACATGACTGAAATCTGAATTTGTTAATGACCTCATTATTTTAATTTGTTGAGGGCATACCTGAATCAACATCACTATGCACTGATGTGCGGCCATCTTTAAAGAAATTGTACCACTCCTGAATTTGCCTAATCCTCATCCTTGTCAAAAACCTGCTGAATCTTCAGAAAAGATTCCTCTTCGGTATCCTCAAGTATTTATCAAAATCTGATGCAATACCTCAGTTCTAACTTTTGAGTCATTCTGCACAGGTGAAAATTTGATGGCTGATCACTACACACCATTGCCCCAATGCTGATTGCTAACTATTGATGCCATCTATAGGTGGCTAAAAAATGTCCACATGCAGATTACATTACCTCCCACACCAAATTTGCATGATTTGTTTTCTCCAAAAATATACATCCGACACGTCTTAAACAGTCCTCATATACATAATGCTGGAATGAACAGTTAAAATTTATACTTCTTCTTCTTCTGCGTTCGTTCTCAAACTCCTGCAGATTAGCAGGATGTAGTCCGGAGAATGGAATGCGCTGTGTCATGGTTTACAGCATTGCTGCAATATCTGTGCCTTTCGGCCTGACACATCCAACTTTAGCATGGCTTTGGGTCACTGACCCTATATGGGATGGGATAGCCAACTCCATCTCATAACCGCCTTAGTCGCCTTTTACGACATGCGTGGAAGATAAACAGTGTTTACTATTCTTTGCTCCCCTTTCGGGCCCGGCAACACACGGGCGTAAATTTACACTATAAGTATATAATTTATAATAATATATACTTCACTAAAAGTAACTAGTCTAAATGGACATATATTCAATGAAAATAGAGTACAGTATTTTCTCTATGAAATAAAAAGTATCTGAACTAGTTAACAGGTGTGTTTACAGTTGCTAAAATCAATCATTCATATTTACAACTGTTCGAATAAACAGTTAACATTTACGGCTGCTAGAATCAACAGTTAACATCACGAATGATAGAATGAATACTAAACATTACAGATATTATCTGCTAGAATCAACACTAAACAGTGTATATCCTAGATTCAACAGTAAACATCGCTGATACTGTTATAATCAATTGGACATTACATGAGCTAGAATAAACAATTAACATTACAGATACTGATAGAATCAGCAACTAACTTTACGTACGCTGTTAGACTTAGCAGTTAGTATATACACAACTAGAATCAATAGTTAGTATGTACACTACCAGAATCAACAGTTAACATTAGATATACTGCTAGAATCAATAGTTAACATTAGATATACTGCTAGAATCAATAGTTAACATTACATATACTGTTAGAATTAACAGTTAACATTACATATACTGCTAGAATCAAGTTAACATTAGATATACTGCTAAAATCAAGTTAACATTAGATATACTGCTAGAATCAAAGTTGACAATGCACATACATTTTATCAAGTTACATTACATTTGCTGACTTACAGTTAACATTACATACAGTTAACATTACATCCGGTTAATATTACATAGAGTTAACATTACATACAGTTAACATTACATACACTGTTAAAGATAGACAAGATGAGTTATGAAGAATCAGTGTCAGAGCAAACAGCTTGATCAGAAAACACTTCTTCTTCTTTCGTTCACTTGAAACATGTCTATATCTGTAATTCTGTCCCCTGAATAAAACTCACTGTCTTTTGTAGTTCATACAGTGTCCCATAGAGTTTTGATTCCAGTGTTGTTTCTTCTGGCCAATATGTCTGCCTCAGCATTTCATGTTCAGAACACTCTTGAAGTATATGTTTGGCACTCTGTGCTGCCTGTCTACATGTACACATGTCTGTGTTGCCAATCTTGAACTTTGTATACATGTGACTGCAGAGTCGGTTGTGTCCTGTTCTGAGGCTTAGAATTACAACTTGTTCTGATGTGTTCATAATGTGATAGTCATCTTGTGCTGGTGTCTGTGGCTTTCTTATTGACTTGATCATCTGTTTTTTTCTGATGGTAGGTGATTGGTATATCTGGTTGGTCTTCGGCAGCACCTTCCTTAGCCAGTTGGTCTGCTTTTTCATTTCCTGGTATTCCACAGTGAGAGGGTATCCACTGCATGGTTATCCTATACTGGTAAGACAATTCATTAAGTAGTTATTGCACATCTGTTAGTTTTCTAGACTGGAGAGCTTGAAGCACTGACCTTGCATCTGTCAGGAATACCACTGGCTGTAGGTTAGAGTTGGAGTTTAGCAGTTTTCCAGTTACAACCCAAATTACCCTGGATTTCTGCATCATAATTATTGCAGAATTTCCCTGTTGGTGTTCTGAAGAAAGCACTGACTTAGTTATCACCTTCAACACTCAGAAGTGGCAATGACATTTCTGGACTTTCCCAGAGAATGAATCCTGGTACCCATTTTCTGTTGATTGGATGAACTGAGAGAGTTATGTTTGTGTGCAGACACCATAAATAACAAGTGAACACAAACTTGCATCTCCTGGTAGATCGATGAGTGACACACATTACATTACCATGGCTACTAGTCTTGTCTTGTCCTATCAATGTGTGTCGCTAGGCATCATGGGGAGCTAAAGTCTTCTTTATTTTGTTAACTATGATGCTGCTGTCACAGTGCAGCTTTGGTGTTCTAGTATTTCTCTGATATTATCTATCCATCTTTGTCTGGGTCTTCCCATTTCTCTTTTCATATGATCTACTATTGAAGGCTATCGATGGAATGCGATCTGTTTCCATTCTGATTAGGTGACCGAACCATTTGATCTTTTGTGTATCTATGTATTCTTTACACAATATTGTTTTCATCAGATTTCTTATAGTGTCATTGTTTATTCTATCTCTTTTTGTTACCCCCAGTGCTGGTCTCAGGCACTTCATTTCATATATAGCAAGATTTTATTCTAGTTTCTCTGTCAGAGTCCAGGTTAGGCATTGGTAGCACAGTGTCGGCATGAACACTGTGTTTGTTAACGTTCTTTTGGAGATCATGCCAATGTTCTGGTGTTTCAGCAGTGGTGCTAATTGACATAAAACTGTGTTTGCTTTCTGACATCTTGTCTCTATTTCTCTATCTAGTCTCCCGTCTTCCGAGAACATGCTACCTAGATACCTAAATTCCTTTACTTGGTTGAGTTTTGTGCCATCTATGTACATTTCTAGTATGGATTAATTTCTGAATAACTTCAGTGTTTCTGATTTTGGTTTGTTGATTCTCATGTTGTTGATTTTGCAATGGGTATTTCATGCATATATGTATTTTCACAGCCCAGATATATTTTTGTATATCAATGCCTGATTGTCTGCGAATGGCAATTTGTTTATGATGTTACTGTCTTCTTTTTCTCCATTCTCTTGTTCATGCTGGTTTTCTTGTTCTATTGTTTTTAAAGTTTCTTTGGTTATTTTGTCTATATAGAAGTTGAATAGCAGCGGGGATAATACACATCCTTGTCTGACTCCAGATGTTATTATGAATGTGTCTGCCATTCCTTCTGATGTTCTTACTCTTGTTTCGCATCTTTGATATAGTACTCTGGTGTTTTCGAGGAGTTGGCTGTGGATCTCATATTCTTCTAAGTAGGTCCACAGTTTGTCTTTGTTAACTCTGTCGAAAGCATTTTCTTGGTCAATAAATGTGATATTCAGCTGATTGTTGTATTTTATTATCTGTTCACTCAGTTGTCTGTGAAAATAGTGTCTGTGCAGCCCATAGCCCTCCTTGATTTCTACTTATTTGGGAGGTCTATGTGAGATCTTAAGTCTTTTTTCTATCTTTGCGTATGTCTTTCTAAATATGACTCAGTAGTGATATCCCTCGCTGGTTGGCTCTTAGTACGCTGCTAAAATCAATACAGTGGAATTCTATTATCACACCATGGTCCAGATCGACAAAATATGTAATAACAGAAATTCGTTACATTCAGTATAAACAATATAGAATAAATATAATTGGCGATTTTGAAAAATTTTATTAAATTGGAAAATTTGTTATAAAAAAATGCACTAACAAACGATAAGAAAACAGTTAACCCATTGGACGCCCTCATAAAAGGTGAACAGATAGTGTATTAGAGACACTCGGAAATATAACAGCGGAAGAGGCAAATGGAAGGGCAAAAGACCGTACACTCACTCTCCCCTCAAGACCGAAAGGTACATGAGAACAGAAAGAAGAAGAAGAAAGAATGCACTATAGAAGGATTTCACTGTATATTGTTTTTACTGCATATGGCGAATTTCTGTTATTGCATACATATTGTGTCGGTCTGAACCAATTTGTTATTCCAATGTAAAAATAATAGAAAAGATTCCCAACTTTTGTTCAATGACCCTTATTTATAAACAGAAGTGTATTTGTTGTCAAAAATAATCTTTCAATATCATTTATTGTATATTATCAAAATAATTTTCTGATAGTGAAATTTGTTTGACTCCCGCAGATGAGCCAGTGACTCCTAATTGTTCATTTTTTCTTAATGGTCCAGACAAGATGTTGTGGACCACCGGCTGAGAACCAATGAGGGGGGGGGGGGGGCTGTACAAAAATTACATCAACATTGGGGGAGGGGGGGGGGTGTATGTGTGTCTGAAAAAGTGTAACAGTTGTTGACAACAGTTGACCTCAACAGTACTGTTTTGTATATTCCAATGTCACATCAACAGTACTGTTTTGTATATTCCAATGTCACATCAACAGTACTGTTTTGTATATTCCAATGTCACATCAACAGTACTGTTTTGTATATTCCAATGTCACATCAACAGTACTGTTTTGTATATTCCAATGTCACATCAACAGTACTGTTTTGTATATTCCAATGTCACATCAACAGTACTGTTTTGTATATTCCAATGTCACATCAACAGTACTGTTTTCTATATCCCAATGTCACATCAACAGTACTGTTTTGTATATTCCAATGTCACATCAACAGTACTGTTTTGTATATTCCAATGTCACATCAACAGTACTGTTTTGTATATTCCAATGTCACATCAACAGTACTGTTTTGTATATACCAATGTCACATCAACAGTACTGACATTATTAAGCAGAAGTCCTTGAATTATTGAAAGTTTGGTACGTGGAAGGGGATGAAGGGTAAATGTTGCCACTGAATTATTGGCGTAATTAACAAACAGTTCCTGACCTACATCAACTTATCATTTTATAATTGTTACCAAAACATGAAGATACAAATTTCACAGTCAGTGCAAGAAGAAAGTCAGTGAACACAAATGATGATTATATAACAATTAAATCTACCAAATAATTAACACTGACGGTATAAGTGTACTCTTGTTTATTCAACAATCATGATTAATATGATTATAATGGATCAATATGAACATTTTTTATAACCATAATGTATTTGATTGGAACCCGCATGGGAAGAAGGTAGGGGAAAGGTCAATGATAGTTGAAATGAAATAATGGTTGTCAAAAATAACTTAGAGATTTCTGAGGACAAAAGACAAAATAACTTAAGATTTCTGAGGACAAAAGACAAAAAAATATAAATTTGTTATGAACTGGAGGATGACGCTTGTTGTTGTCCATGAAAACATACTTCATCATGGCCTTCCTATTTGTTATCTTGAGTATATTTATTCACAAACTTACCCTATGTGCTGCGCTGCCTTCATTATAAACATAATAATTGATATATGGGTCACACTTGAAAAGGGAATCACCTCTATGGGAAATCACAAACTTACACTATGGGACCAGACAACCTGACAGTTCAGGCCAGCTGTTGTTGTCATGCACTTTGTGCTTTGATAGTACTTTGTGTTATTATAGTACATTGTGCTATGATAGTACTTTGTTCTGTGATAATACATAATGCTGTGATAGTACTGTATGCTGTGATAATACATTGTGCTATGATAGTACATTGTGCTGTGAAAGTACAAAGTGATATGATAGTACTTTGGTTGTGGAGACTGAGAGGTGCAGATCAGAGATATTGCTTTTCTTCTATACAAAAAATTAAAACATCATTCCTTTTCAGTCTACACTAAATCTTGATCCCCGAAGCATTGGACAGGTGTTTCGCCACAAATTAAAAATGTACATGTCACCAGTATGCACAACAAATTGGTCCTTTCATGTTCTCGACTGCTCTAATACTAGCCCTTAAAATTTCACGGGACCAGTATATAACTCTTTAGATTGCTGTTGCTGCATATATTATGCTGAACACTCCAGCCTGTAATTCTGGTACACTTTTTCTCATAGGTATTTCTAGTTAATATGCTTAATCTAAGCTAAAACTATTATCATCAAATAATGAACAACTCGCAAAAGTAAAAACTTGCAGTATGTGAAATGAAATGTCTGAGAACAGTCCTGGGGATAATAAAAGTAGGTAGAATGAACAATGAGACTATAAGAAATATGATGTAAACAATATCGTGCAAAGAATACATAGACACTAAAAATATTGAATGGTATGGCCACCTGTTCAGAATAGAACCAGATCGCATTCCATCAATAGCCTTCAATAGATCATCTGAAAAGAGAAACGGGAAGACCCAGATGAAGATGGATAGATGACATCAGAGTAATGCTGGAACACCAAGACTGTACTATGTTAGTGGCATCACAATTAGAAAAAGAAAGAAGACTTTGGCTCCCAATGATGCCTAGCGCACACATGGGTAGGACAAGACAAGGAACAACTTCAACAATGGAGACAATGATCTCAGGAAATACTTAATAGACCACAACCAAGACTGCAAGACTAGATGATGAAGAACTCAAACTCCCATTAGAAGCATCATATGAAGAGATTACTTGAGAACGTAGAACTAAAACATGTTACAGTAACAAGCCCTTATGTGGTCACCTAAGGGTAAAAGAAAAAGAGGCAGACCTAAAACAACCCTTAAAAACACCATTCTTAGAGAAGGGGAATTAATAAGCTGTAAGATCATCCAGGAACTAAGGCTGCAGGCAGCGGACCGCATCATATGAGAACCAAAACCTCTGCCCTATGTGTCGCTTGCGGCACAAAAGGAACAAAGTAACTAAATAGAAATCTGACTATCGGAATCCCAATTAACAGAATCCCCAATTATCGAAATCGAATTTGGGTGAAATAATTTTAGAGCGAGAGCGTTAGCGGATGGGGTATAGAGGTCATGGCGTAGTGCGCACATGCAGTTACTATGTATGTTATTTGCAATACATAGTTGCTTACATATTACTGTACTTTTATCAATAAAATTCTGTTCATTTCAATGTATGATTGTATTTTGTCCATCATTGTTAAGCACATTGTTTTGCTTAATTTCTGAGCTATATCCATTTATCCGAATTTTCGATTATCCGAATCGGCCCGACCCCCAATTAATTCAGATAAATGGATTTCTACTGTATCAAAAAATAAAAAAATACAAAGTCATTGACAAAAATAAAATTGCTGGAGAAATGTTGAAGCTACTTACAGCAACACTCTCATCATCTGTTATTACTTTTCAATAAAGTTTGGCAAAATAAATCCTCACCGCACCAATAGATAACAGGTACTATTGTCAAATTATCAATGAAAGGAAATTTATCTGACTGCAACAACTGGTGGGGAATTACCCTATTATCAATACCACAAAAATTGTTTTGCAGAAAGTCTAAAAATGTGAATAGACCATAGATGACAACTTTTTTTTTCTTCTTCTTCAGCGGACATTCTCAAACTCCTGCTGAATTTCTCTTGTAGCAGGACCATGGTCCTATTAGATTTCCAGCAGGATGTAGTCCAGAGAATGGAAATGCGCTGTGTCGCCGTTTTATTTGCGGCAATGGCCCGACACATCTGTCTTCGGCAGGTTTTATTCATAAATTCATATTTTTCACAATTTATTTCTGTATTTAGCACCAATTAAAAAAACCCCACAGTCCCCCCTCAATATGAGCGTTTGAGATATAAAAATGTCAGCATTATTAATAATTACTAAAAAATTTAACACCAAATTGTTTTTTTAAGTAAAAAAATTTTTAAATAATTTTGTTTTAAAATTGGGTTTTTTAGGGGCCCGAAATTGTTATCAATACAGAAAATGTGTACTAGTTGACACCTATGATAGATGCACAATTAAGAGAAGAGCAGGTAGAGTTCAGACCGTACAGGATTGAATGATGGTTCCGCCAAATTGAGTCATTGGTGCAATAAAACGGTGACACAACACATTTCTATTCACTGAATTACATCCTGCTGGAAATCTAATAGGACCATGGTCCTGCTACAAGAGAGATTCAGCAGGAGTTTGAGAATGAACGCTGAAGAAGAATGATGATTGATTTTCAGGCTGTGGTACGTTTGGTCGCTTGATAGCTGTAATATTGAATATTGGTAACTTCTTCAATCCACCTTTTTCTTGATCGTCCTCTGCCTCCGGCTGTTCCTATTATCATGTTGCATGCTCTTGCTGCTGGTCAATATGGGTGCATTCTCAATGAGTGGCTGAATAATTTTAGTCTATTTTCAATATATTTGACCACAGATGTTGTTCCAATAGGAAACTTGGAACAGGGTAAATAAAGTTTTGTTAATCTCTGATTACACACACAAATTGATCTTTCGACCAAAAGGTCTTTATCCAGAACACATTCACAACATAATACAGACAGTGAAAATGACACTATTCATGTTTCAGTGGCAGAGTTAAATATGGAAACACACCAGAATAGCAAAAACTAGAATGTCAGAGGTGAAACAACACAAACATAAAATAGACAGAACACACCCAAATATTGATGAAACAAAGCAAACATAAAAATGATGAAACAACAGGATATCTACCCATAGGACTGCTGGGTATCGATCCCACAGGGCTCCATAGTGCCAAATTTATAGATGTAACAGTTCAAGCACATGTCGAGTCTGGTCGTCTGAGAAGCATGACTTAAAGGCATAAATATTACATGAATATTTTAGGCACCCAGAAGTTTTGTGCCATAGAAGTGGTCAGCAACCACAGTATATTTCTTGTAATCTCTTCATTCCTCACATGATCTCTTCTTATTCTGTTTGTTGCTTTCTTAGATATCTCATAAGTATTAGTAAGTTGATGAGCACAGGGAACTGGCTGCAATAGCTAGGAGCAGTGCATAAGTAAAGAGAATGAGTACAGTGAACCTTATCTTGGCTGTAATAATTTGGAGCAGTGCATAGATAAAGAGAATGAGCACAGTTAACTGGCTGCATTGAGAACAGACCACAACAGACTCAAACAACACATATAGAAGATTTTGAATTGACCACACTGACATGTTGACCTGCAGACAACATAGAAGATATTTTACAGTGCCCACTTCACACCACAAGAAGAAAACTATGGCTGTCTGACGGACAAGCTCTACAACACTGGTGATCACTGTACAATTCATTGAAGAAATCCATATCAGTGCTGGTACTATGACTGGAGAACAAGACTAGTTTTTGTAGTTCATGCTCACTTTCTGCCAACAAATCTGTGTCATCTGCATATCTAAGATCGTTTATTATTCTCCCATTTTATCTTGATCCCTGGTATTACTTAATTTTCTTTTAAAGAATTTCTTTGTATATAAGCAAAACATATTTGGTGACAAGATACATCCCTGTCACACTTCTCTTTTATATCAATATATAGCGAATAATCATTTTCTAATTTTGTTACTCTTTGTTCCCAGTGTATGCCTGTGAATTGTCAGGGGCCAAAAGACGAGCAAAACAATAACAACACTGTGACCTGCAATGTTGTACAAGTCGACTCAGAATGTCTTAGGAGTGGGATTGACTATTTTGGAGTTGAATGTGTCTGGCAGATATCATAGCTGAGCTGTAAACCATGACACAATGCATTCCTTCTTCAGATTACATCCTGTCAATCTGCAGGATTTTGAGAACAAACTTATATTTTTTAAATTATAGATTAATGAATATTTTCAGGACATGACTTAGGCCTGCGCCCGAATGGGAAGCACAGAATAGCAACACTGTTTACCTTCCATGCATGTCATCCATGGTGATTAAGGTAGCTTTAGGTTGGAGTTGGCTGTCCCATGTCATATAGGGTCATAGTGACCCAGAAGCCATGCTGAAGTTGGATGTGTCAGGTCAAAAGGCACAGATATCCTAACAAAGCTATAAACCATGACACAACACATTATGTCCACCGGACTACATCCTGCTAATCTGCAGGAGTTTGAGAATGAACATAGAACAAGAAGAATGAGTATTCTGATGCCATTTCCATTAAATCCTATTTCTAGTCAAAATAGTGTAAAATAACAGCAATGTTGATAGACTCATACTCATGTTGATAGACTCATACTCATGTTGATAGTTGATAGACTCATACTCATGTTGATAGTTGATAGACTCATACTCATGTTGATAGTAGACTCATACTCATGTTGATAGTAGACTCATACTCATGTTGATAGTTGATAGTAGACTCATACTCATGCTGATAGTTGATAGACTCATACTCATGTTGATAGTTGACTCATACTCATGCTGATAGTTGATAGACTCATACTCATGTTGATAGTACTCATACTCATGTTGATAGTTGATAGACTCATACTCATGTTGATAGACTCATACTCATGTTGATAGTTGATAGACTCATACTCATGTTGATAGTAGACTCATACTCATGTTGATAGACTCATACTCATGTTGATAGTAGACTCATACTCATGTTGATAGACTCATACTCATGTTGATAGACTCATACTCATGTTGATAGTTGATAGACTCATACTCATGTTGATAGACTCATACTCATGTTGATAGACTCATACTCATGTTGATAGTAGACTCATACTTTGATCGTTGTTCTACAAGGAGTTTCTTTTGTCCTCCTCTTTCTTCTATTTCTTCTATATTATGGTATAAAATAATGCCAACATAAAAACTGATAGTACTCCTCCATACATTTGTGGAGATTGATGATCACCTACACAAGGTGCATCACATGACAAGAATGGAAAACATACATTTTTAAAAAGTAACATACATAAAATCACTGTAGAAATAGAGAATGTAACATTCACAAACAAATTTATAGGTTTCATTACTACCTCACATAAATTATATACCGTGCTTTGCTGTTTTTGTTATCAATTATTTAAATTAATAAGAGGTGGGTCACACATGGCAGCTATATTGTAAGTTTTTTAGAAGCTATGAAGCCAAAAATATGCAAATTAGATATGAGGAAAAAGAATACACAGGAATGATAGGAACAAAAAAAAAGACATTTGAATATAAAAAAGCACAAAAAACATTAAAAAGATATAGATAGAATACTTTAATACATTCAAAAAAGGTTTGAAAATATAAAGCATACTGTTTAATGCAATACTATTTTGACAAAAATAAAAGCATAGAATCTCATACAATCATGAAATAGAATATTAAATCTCATACATTCATGAAATAGAATATTAAATCTCATACATTCATGAAATAGAACATTAAATCTTAGGTACAGAAACACACAGAATCTCATACATTCATGAAATAGAATATTAAATCTCATACATTCATGAAATAAAACATTCAATCTTACATACAGAAACACACATAGAATCTCATACATTCATGAAATAAGACATTCAATCTTACATACAGAAACACACACAGAATCTCATACATTCATGAAATAGAATATTAAATCTCATACATTCATGAAATAGAATATTAAATCTTAGGTACAGAAACGCACATAGAATCTCATACATTCATGAAATAAGACATTCAATCTTACATACAGAAACACAGAATCTCATACATTTATGAAATAGAATATTAAATCTCATACATTCATGAAATAGAATATTAAATCTTAGGTACAGAAACGCACATAGAATCTCATACAGTCATGAAATAAGACATTCAATCTTAACTACAGAAACATATACAAAATATACATTCATGACATATGATATTAAATCTTACCTATAGACACATAAAATCTCATACAATCATGACATATGGCATTCAATCTTACACACATGAAATCTCATACATTCATGAAATATGACATTCAATCTTACCTACAGAAACACACACAGAATCTCATACATTCATGAAATAGAATATTAAATCTCATACATTCATGAAATAGAATATTAAATCTTAGGTACAGAAACGCACATAGAATCTCATACATTCATGAAATAAGACATTCAATCTTAACTACAGAAACATATACAAAATATACATTCATGACATATGATATTAAATCTTACCTATAGACACATAAAATCTCATACAATCATGACATATGGCATTCAATCTTACACACATGAAATCTCATACATTCATGAAATATGACATTCAATCGTACCTACAGAAACACATATAATCTCATAAAATAAGACATTCAATTTTACATACAGAAAAACACATATTTGCCACTCATGAATAATATGGCCCATATTACAGTGAATATATTATAGAGTATTTTTGTTACATTTTAGATCAGTATTTATAATCATGTTACACTTTGATTTTACAAATAACACCGTATGGAGTTGCTGCACAGAATGTTTGTGAATATAATGTCAGGATAAACATGAACTGTACCGAGATTATCTGATAATTATAAAGCGTAACAACTAGAATAAATAAGAACAGAAATGGATTGATTTGTAGAAGAGGGTTCAGAATATCGATACTGTTTCAGAAAGACTATTGCCTGTGTGTTGACATCATCCAGGAGGATAATTTTAAAAAATAACAGCAGCGTGACCTGCCATGCATATCTTAAGAGGGGACTAAGGAGGTTTTGGAGGTGGGTGTGGCTGTCCTATCTCAGGTCAAGGTGGCCCAGAAGACATGTTAAAGTTCAGGAGGAAAGGCTTAGATATCACAGCCAAGCTGTAGACAATAGCATAATTCATTGCATTCTCTGGACTACATCCTGATAATGAGCAGGAGTTTGAGAATGAACTTAGAAGAAGAAAACAGGCTACCAAATGTAAGTACATGGGAGACTTGAAACCATAAAATGAAAAAAATATATTGGAAAGATGAAATAGAATAGGACAGGCAAAAATAGCTTTACATCCAATGAAAATCATCCTGTGCAACAGATGTCTATCTGGAAGTGAGGAAGACTCTTTTCTTGCAAAATATAGTGTCCTTTCTGTCTTATGGAAGCAAATCAGGGACAATAGATAAACAAACAAGCAGGAAACTTGCCTGTTTGTTGCCAGGGCCTGAGGTGAGAGCAACGACTAGCAAGAATATTTGACTTCCATGTATGTCATAAGAGGCAACTAAGGAGGTTATGGGGTGGATTTAGTTGTACCATTCCATATAGGGTCAAAGTGACTCAGCTTCCATGCTGAATAAATTTATCAGGCCGAAAGGCTCTTCTATCACAGCAAAGCTGTAAACCATGACACAGTGCATTGTGTTCTCCAGACTACATCCTGTTAATTCGCAAGAGTTTGATAACAAACGCAGAAGAGGTAGGTAACTAGAGGTCACAGAGATGTGGTTCTACAGAAGAGTGCTGAGAATTCCATGAACAGCTAGAAAAACTAATGAGGGTAAACAAGGCAGGCTTCACACAAAAAGTTATCAACATTATTAAGAAGTTCACATCATGAAACGATGTTTGGGAGAGCTGTATGGAATTAGCTTGGGGAGCCGTGTTAGCGCAGTGGTTAGCGCACTGGCTTCGCATATGAGTGGTCCTGGGTTCATTCCCCAGTTGAGGCGGAAATGTTTTAAGATCGCAACGGCTCCAAGGTCGACCCAGCCTTAAATGGGTACCGGATTAATCCGGGAAGTAAAGACTGCGAGGGAGAGGAGATGGCTACCGCCCTCATTTGCAGAGCCTGTGAAATGTGAGATCGCTAACATCTCACACCCCTACGGCATTAATAAATGCTATGGGTTACTTTACTTACTTTTATGGAATTAGGCAAGATTGAAGGACAAAGAAACAAAATACAATAGTGAGATAAGATACTGGTTAGAAACTAGGCATTGTGGAGAGTCAGCGGTCAAGTTGATACACTGCACTGCAGATAAAATGTTGTGGAGATCCATGTCAGTCAGCAAGGTAAAAGAAGATGCTGGTATAGTATATAAATGTACATCTGTCTTTAAAAACTAGAGTCTACAACAATGTTCCTTGATAACTATATCAATGAGTGAATGTTTGCTACAATGTTGGTGTACAATTATCTCAATGAGAGAATGCTTGCTATAATGTTCGTGTGCAACTATATCAATGAGTGAATGTTTGCTATAATGTTCGTGTGCAACTATATCAATGAGAGAATGCTTGCTATAATGTTCGTGTAAAAAAAAAAATAAAGTAACCCATAGCATTTATTAATGCCGAAGAGGTGTGAGATGTTAGCGATCACACATTTCAGAGGCTCTGCAAATGAGGGCGGTAGCCATCTCCTCTCCCTCGCAGTCTTTACTTCCAAGATTAATCTGGTACCCATATGAGGCTGGGTCGACCCGGGAGCCATTGCGATCTGAAAAGCATTTCCGCCTCAACTGGGGAATGAACCCAGGACCACTCATATGCGAAGCCACTGCGCTAACGCGGCTCCCTATGTTGGTGTACAACTATCTCAATGAATGAATGTTTGCTCAATGAGTGAATGCTTGCTATAATGTTGGTGTAGAACTGTCATTATGAACCACTATGGTATGTGTAAAATTCCTCATGTTATTAACTGTCTGGAAAATAAATGATCAACAATGATTGTAAAAGTTGGATGTCAAAGGATAACTCGCAACTAGAAAATAATATCATCATTAGAACTTAAAGCTGTAGCTTTGTGTTTGGGAGGCTAAAATATTCAGATCAAAATGTTGATTACAAAGTTCACTGTTGGGCCATTGGCGCTAATAAAATGGCAATACAACGTATTTCCATTCTCTGGACTACATCCTGCTGGAAATCTAGTAGGACCATTGTCCTGCTACAAGAGAGATCCAGTGGGAGTTTGAGAATGAACTCTGAAGAAGAAAATAATAGATTTCATAGTTCTTGATAAAACAATGGCATGAAATGTATACAAAAATATGTCTGCTCGGTGGCAGAGATGTTAATGGGCCAGTCTCAAACTCAACTCGAGCAAACGTGCTCATGTTTCAAAAGCTGAGCACCTACATTGTGCTGATAATGAGATTGGATGTATTAGTATGGTCTCAAAATTCAATAATAGAGTTGAACAGCAATATCCTGTACAAGGCATACCTCAATTATAATATTATTATATAAGAATATATCAACAAGTAAGTGACAGTTTTTAATGTTTCTGTATTTTATCCTAAAATATTTGACATTATCTCATGACCATTATAAAATAATGAATGAATTATGTAAAAAAAAATGGGTATAAGTGACACCGTTTTTGTTCTTAAGATACTATCTTTCATTCGAAATAATGTTTAGATATACAGAAAGGAATGGGAAAGCCGGCTACAGGAGAGATCCGAAGCAGACGTACAGAACATGTTGCTTGGTAATAAAAGCATGGTTATGAGTGGAGAAAGAGTGGGGTTCACCTTGGGCCCGTTGAACTGTGTATGGAATTCATTGTGTTAGTTCTTCGTGTGTGAACTTGCCGCTGGCGGGCCAAGAATGACTGGCCCACAGAACTATTGGCCAGCCGTTCTTCTGCTGCCTGTCGGTGCAACTGCATGCCCTGGGGAAAGAACAAAATTGAATAATGTTACATTTGTAAGCATGTGTAAGTTTTGAAAAGAAATCAACCTTATATCATCTAAACACTTCTGCTGTGTTTGTTCTCAAACTCCTGCAGGATGTAGTCCAGAGAACAGAATGCAGTGTGTCATAGATTACAGAGTTGCTAGAAAGTCACAGGTAGATAAAAAAAACCATTTACAGTGGTATCAATGTATTTTTTTATCAAGGACATAATTCTAACTGAGTTTTCAAAAGTAGATATAACAAATGGCCATCATCACTTGTGATGGATGAACAACAACACAGCTTGGCTGCGATATCTGTGCCTTTCAGTCTGACACATTCAAATATAAATAACCAAATGGTCAGAGGGTGTCCGACAAAGTGGATGGTGCCGCAGTAACCTAATGAACAAATAGTAACGCAAAATGAGGTAAACAGGTTACTAAAACACTTACCTAGCCTATTAATAAAAATATATTAAAAAAAAAAAACATGCAATAAAACTAAACAGGACAATTCTCAACATATCGACGTATTTTACTAGATGCGTTGCCATCCCTGCGCTATTATGGAGACGGGGCTTGATGAAATATAGACATCTATTTTGTTTTTTATTTTGTCGTTTCCTTTGTTTGTCTCTTGAAAAAGGTTCAATTTGAGCCGATACATTGAGAATTGTCCTGTTTAGTTTTATTGCATGTTTTTTGTTTTTTTTAAAATATATTTTTATTAATAGGCTAGGTAAGTGTTTTAGTAACCTGTTTACCTCATTTTGCGTTACTATGACACATTCAATGGGGTGCAAAGGCTCTTACATTGCTCTCGTACCGACCCAGGGTTAGCAGATAACCAAGATCCTAAAAGTACCATCTTGTGGTGCACCCTGGAAACAGAAATACAACTGCTCTTGCTGTATTCCTGGCCAGCACTTTTAATCTTATGCCAGTGGTTGTGGAGGCTGTAGATGGAAAGAGATTTCCCTGCAAAGTGACAGGCAATATCCCCGAGACCACTACGCCAATACACTCACTGTCGGCATATAGTGACGTCAGGTATCTGTGCATTTCATCTCAGCCAATGTCAATGTTAGATATGGGTAGATCATGCTAAAATATGGTGATTCTAAGAGTACACATTGAATCCGGAAAAAAGAAACGGCACTAAAGGGCAGTATTGTGTATGTGAAACGATAAAATGGCAACGAGGCCACAATAGTCAAGCGTGAGACCGACTGGCAGAAGTGCTATTCATGCTCAAGATCATACAGAAATCTACCTGTTCCATCACAATTGACTTCATTCATGACTCACAAGACTTAAGTATTGGATATGCCAACTTGAACATACTCCTGGGTATGGAAAAAAAAGCTTTGAATACAGCTCCCCATTGCACACAGGAAAAGCACTGAACAATGTTGGAGAGCACATTGTTTAAAACTTCTGTCTGAAGCAGTGTTGACTTGGATTCTGGACGCTGTGGGCAATGTAGACAGGAAGCAAGTCCTTGTCCTAGTGGGCATCGCAAACCTAGTCTAACTTGATTGTGACTGTTGCCAAATACGGCGCATACAGAGAAAATTCAGTTCAGTACCCAAGGGCATAAAGGGGAGATGCTTTCTTACATGAGAGTTGTTCGGCAACTGCAAAGCTCATTGCCCGGGATAGACACAATCTACCCACTTTGGGTGATAAATGCAATAGCGGAAACACAGGCCACATTGGATGGATGATGTATTGGCCATCACAGACGGACGAGGCGAGTTTGTGAGAAATGCACTGGTCAAATCCCAGACCCCCTGATGAGTTTGGCAAAGCAACACCTCATCTAGAAAGGTGTATCAACCCTGAGTCTAATTCAACTGTCACACTTGCCCAACAAGGCTCATACAGAAGAAATTAGGTCTGGGACCTATCAACTTGTCTCGTGACATATACCCTCTCTGTGTAGAAGGTTCCTTCAATAAGCCAAAAGTTGAAGTTTCCTGGGTATGAAAAAGAATTCTGAGAAACCACCCCACTGCACATAGGAAGTAAGCGCTAATCACTCACAATTCATGGGAATCGAAGGCAAGAGAGAAAAGAAAGACACATTCGATTTCTGCATGACTTCTGGGTCACTTGATCCTCTATGCGATTGGGACAACCAACTCCACCCTCAAAACCTCCTTAGTTGCCCCTTACATGCATGACAGGTAACAGTGCCACTATATTTTGCCACTATATTTAGTCAAAGACAACGCACAGGCAAGTATCTACTTTAAAGTATGGATCAGAAACATGGATAATGAACAAATACCTAAATGGCAGAATCATATAATAATCAAAGTGCCAGCGAATATCTGATAAAAAGGAGACTGCAGCAGTAATACAAGTAGGAAATGATAACACTCATGGTTTAGATAATACAAGTAGGAAATGATAACACTCATGGTTTAGATAATACAAGTAGGAAATGATAACACTCATGGTTTAGATAATACAAGTAGGAAATGATAACACTCATGGTTTAGATAATACAAGTAGGAAATGATAACACTCATGGTTTAGATAATACAAGTAGGAAATGATAACACTCATGGTTTAGATAATACAAGTAGGAAATGATAACACTCATGGTTTAGATAATACAAGTAGGAAATGATAACACTCATGGTTTAGATAATACAAGTAGGAAATGATAACACTCATG